>SNQJ01S0082402.1:78949-96851 GCA_010110895.2 Picea sitchensis
CAAGATGCAGTGAGTAAGTTCATTGAAGAGATTCTTGAAGAAGACATAGTCAATGAACAAATTATGAAAGATTTTAGGGCTAGATTGTTGGAATTGCAAGAAGGGAGCATGGAATTGTTTATCATGTATTAAGAAAATATTATATGGAAGGATAAACATAATAAGGTCTCAGACCAAATTGGGTTTATCAAGCAAATTCAAAAGAGCTAGGGTCATAAGTTTTAGAATTAAAGAGATGTTCTTGTCTTACCATAAACAATATCACTATTGTCACCCAACCATAGGCATGCAACCACCCTCGAGCACCATAACCTTTTCTAGATAGAATGATTCTGGAAGAAACACTAGAACCAACAAATAACCAAGAGAGCTCATCTTTCTCCAAAGATAACTCACCAAACAGAAAGTCCCAAAGCCATAGAACATGAACAATACTCAGTTGTAGTTGTTGCAGTTGCATCAGTTGTTGCGGTTGCACTTACCAAGAATACCACCATTAAACATCACCAAGAACACCACCAAGAGATAATAGAGGATAGGGTGCACATATTAGGCTATATGTCACTAGAGAGAGAGACCAAGAACCATCCTAGAAGATCCACCTTCCATCCTTGCAACTGCATCCCCAAAATTGGACCAAACTTGACTGAGAGAGTGTGTGAAGTGTGTGTGTACAAATGCACTATATCATCTCTTATTTATAGTGGTTCTTGTCACTTGTCTGGTCCGACTTTTCCTTTTAGAGTCTAATACTTTAATATTAATTATTTTACTAAGTTGACTTGTCTTCTAGGGTTTCTACACATCTGTTTAGGGTTTCTCTTGCTTCCATAATATTCTATTCTAGCCAAAGGTTACACATGGAGGTTAATACCTCCCACAACTACCATAATATCAACACTCCATCCTATCTAGGGAGGTATTAATAGGTAGCATCGTCATATCCACATAGGCTATCTCATGATCACATAGATCAATTCACGAGAAACATCACCACTATCAATATCATCTGATAGCATCAACTACATCATCTCTCGAGGCCATACTCCATCTGAGTAATCAAGCATGATGTTGAATAAGTCACTCAATCAACAGAGTGATACAAAGACCATTCTTGTAATCCGTACCTACATCCTGGAAGAATGATTGTCCCAACAGATGTTGAAAGTCCTCAATGGCTCCAAGAACCATCCTCTCCACTGCATTTTCTCTAAGTTGTATGATCATATCTAAGATGTACTAGCATAATTCTTTGCATCATATCTAATCTTTACTAGCATGATCATATCTAGCATGATGTGGAGTACCATCTACATCATCTCTAAGTCGTACTAGCATGGTGTCAATGCACCATCTCTAAGTTGAACTCGCATGATGTAGATCAATGCCTCTGCATCGTCTCACTATCCATATAGATAGCAATCATCTCCAACACTAGTGGTAGTCTCCATGGCAATCAAAACAATGCCATCCAATAAAACACAACTGAGTCTATCCATAGTAGTACACAACCAATGTCCAGTAGTACACAACCACTCCTAGTAGCAAAAAACTGCTAACTAGTGACACACAGTGACTACCAGTGGAGTACATCCACCATGGTAGCATACAACTACTATCCAGATACATACAATATCCACAACGATCATATCATTTGATATCAACAATGTCATGATAAAAACTAAGTTATTTGGGCCACTCTTCCACTTATATCTGTGAGATCTGGAAGAGCATATGCCCTTGGAAAGTTAAACATCAGCCATGGGCTATCTGGACTATTCTTCCCAAGCATAGAAGAATAATTGTCCCTAATTTCTGAACATGGACCATTCACCTAACTAGGCCATTCTTCCGACATGATTCACAGTGTAACCTAGAGAGAATGAGTATTCCCTAGGGAATGACTATCCCTGATTGTTGAACATGTACCATTCAACCTAACTGGGCCATTCTTCCGGCACTAATCATAGTGCAACCCAGAGAGAATGAGTCTGCCCTAGGGAATGACTATCTAGACCATTTCCTATGGAAATGACTATCCTACACCAACCTCCTATAACAGACCATTCTTCGAAACTGCTCACAACTGTGAACTTCGAAAGAATGACTGCCCGGAGAGGTGAACCATTTTTCTTGACCACTACTCAGAATGACTTCCAAGAAGAATGATTGTGCTAGATCATTCCCTCACACTGGACACAAGGGGAATCACTATCTATGGTACATCAACAATCTATCAGACCATTTTCATTACGAAAATGATTGTCCGATTTGGACCATTTTACGAACTGGAAAACGAATGTTCGTCAGAAATCTTGGGCCACTTTCTGTACTAGAAGGTGACTTCCCAACCTGGACCATCTACCGAACTGGGAAATGACTGCCCATAAATCAATAACATATCAATGCTCCCTCCCAACCTAGGGAGTAATCACTTCCTTTTCCAATAAGGAAGTCATTTCCATGAGTCCAACTTGTCCCTTAAGTACACAAACGTTTCATCTTGGAAAAAGGCTTTACCAAAATATCTGTTATCTTCTCATCAGTGGAGATATACTGAGAACCACTTCTCCCCTCTAGAATTTTTCATAAAGAAAATAGTACTTGATCTCAATGTACTTCGACCTTCCATGGAACACCGGGTTCTCTGAAATTTTCACACAACTTTGATTATCACAATATTCACTTTCGAATCTAGCACCTGATCAAATAGTCCATAAACCAAATTACGGAGCCACACTGCTTCCGTAGAAGCATCACAAGCTGCAATATATTATGCTTTTGCTGCATTGAGTGCAACAGACTTGTGTTTCCTTCTACCCTATGATATCATGGAAAGGATCAAACTGAAACATATCGAAGAAGCACTTATTCTGTTATCTACACTCCCTATCCAATCTGAATCGATAAATCCATGCAATTTAATATCATAACTCAAACGTCCCATGAAGCAAATATCCAGCTGAGTATTATCCAAATACATTAACAAGCCATTCAATCGTCGATATAGGGATGGGTCTACTGGATCAGAGTCTCTCATCTTCTTCAGATTTGTCATCATGGGAGTTTCCATAGATTTGTAATCCATTATCCTAGACTTCCGAAGAACCATTTCGATACACTTCCTCTATTATAGGAAGTTTTCACCATGCTTCTATTGTACATGAGAGGATCTGCACCAAGTTGCCTGAATCCATACAAGGTCTTCTTCCATCTGCATACATGGGTCTCTTTTTGGTATACTCAAAACCTTGAGGTTTCTCTACATATGCTTCTTCTTCAATTACTCTATTAAGAAGAATAATATTTACATCCATTTGATGTAAAATCCAACCCATGGATGCTACAAGAGATATAATGGCTCAGGTAGAGGTATATCTGGTTACTGGAACAAGTTGTCATCATAGTCTTCTCCCTCCTTCTGGAAGAACCCTCTATCCCTGAATCTCGCCTTGTATCTATCAATGCTTCCATTTGTAAGTCTTTTTCACAAATTCTCACATATATTGTTCTTCATCACAACTTCCTTCTTCAACGTTGGAATCCATGGGATCTTTTATAGATTCAATTCCCTTCCTTCTTGAATGTTCCAACTTCTTCCTTTTGTCATAGGAACATAAATGTAGATGGAAAACTAGGGATATTCAAGGTTTCTTTTCGAAGAAGACTTCTTCTAGAGTCAAGTTGAACACGTACTTCTTATCATGGTTGCTACTTCCAATGGAGAACATGGACAAATACTTCATAGTATTCACAGATTCTTCAATGTATCATATTATTAGGGATTATCTCCCTCCTAATCCTGAATCCATGCCTGAATAAGCAATATGCATGCTCTTCTTTTGGAATTTTCTAATCATCTCCCTCCATCTGAGAGTCCATGCTTCTGTCTGCATCCTTCTTGCTTTCTGCAAAGTGTCACAAGTTTATTCTAGTTTCCTCTTGATTACTGACTTCTTTCTGAGTCTGAATCCCTCTTAGTCTCTTTAAGTTTGTTTCTATATGTTCTTATTTATTCCCATCTGGTAGTTGTTGCAAGCATTGTTTCATCCTTATAAAATTCTTCTATGAAAGCTTCCGCAAAGATTGTTCATCAAACATATTTCACAAGGGTACCTTCCCAGAACAAAAACAACAAGAGAAAACAAGAAATATCTCTCTAGAGGAAATGTTAGTTCATCTTGAAAACAAGTACAATAAGCATATATATCAATGGTATTCATATGCAGTCAAGTATTCATTGCACCTAGCAATAATAGAACCTTTCAAAGACTTCTTTCACAATTTGTAATGTAGCAACTATCACCCTTGATATATACAAATTTGAAGCTTAATAATTTAATCAAACTTAGAACTTGAAGCCTCAACTCCTATGGAGGGTGTGCTTGTTCCTCTGAATGCACTGAATCCAATATTAAAACGTGGACAAGGTCTCTAATACTTTCCCTGTAAACACACTCATGTTTTGCTAGATGATATAACTTGGATAACATATACAAGTGCATAACTTTGAAGTCTTGTAGCATCGTCCAACTTGTCTTCCAATATGAAACTATATACCATCTTGACAAGAGGATATTAGAAACTGAATAAGAGGATTTAATGATTAGAAAAAGTTAGAAACTCTTAAATTTCAAATTTGACCACAAAATCAATTTGACCAGAAGTCAACCTTTGACTTTGACTTTGACAAAAAATTCAAACCTAATGTTTTTGCTAGATGATGGTACCAAGAGGTGCACTAGGCTAGAGAACACTAGGATGTCAAGGAATTAGGTCAAACGCTTCATCAGACGTGCTTGAAGACAAGGGTTAGGGTTTGTTGCAGCTGCATAATTAGAAAACCTAGCTGCAGTTGTAATTGGTGCCACAACGAGCTTAACAAATAACTTCCCAATATATCTTCCAATGGTTAGACTGTTTGAAGATAGTGTGGGCCCATAACCTATTAGAATTAAAGAGATGTGCTTGTTTTACCATAGACAATATCACTATTGTCACCCAACCATAGGCATGTAGCCACCCCCAAGCACCATAACATTTTCTAGATAGAATGATTTCGGAAGCAACACAAGAACAATACTTAGTTGCAACAGTTGTAGTTTCACTTACCAAGAATACCACCAATAAACAACACCAAGAACACCACTAAGAGATACTAGAGGATAGGGCACACATCTTAGGCTATATTGCGCTAGAGAGAGAGACTATTTGTTTGCTATTCTACTTTATCAATCATCTACTCTGATATTATCTTACTGTCATAGGTTGAACCAAGTTTAGATTTAACAAGCGTCCAACAAAAGCCCTATAAAACTATCCGCCCCTTGGTAAACCAGAAGGCAACATACTACATAGGGTGTACTGTGCGGTCTCACTCAAGATAGCTCTATGGGTGGATTCAATACTCAGGTTCTTGCAGCCTGGGAATGAGTGGAGATCTGTGGTTGTACCTTGTGATATTTATTTATTTAGTGTAACCTTTTGATTAAAACAATCATTCTTATTCATGCATGCAGAGTATAAGATCTAACTAGTTTCTCCATTCATTCATCTAGCATTTAATTCTTAACAACAATACATATGCATACATTCAATCACATAACACAAGTTTTACCGTGGTTCACCCCCTCTTGGGCTACATCCACAAAGATCTGGCTCTCAAGCTCTTTATTATGTCTCAACAATATGGCACATCGCGCGTTTTACAGTATTGGATCTTACAATCTCAACAGGCTTCCTGATCCCTGTGAGGATGACTAGATCGCACCAGGCTCCTCAGCCTGCAATCTAACCCTCAGGATCGAGTTGCTCACTTCTTCTCTAGCTCACCCGCTTTCAAAATGTTGTAGTTCTTACAAACCTTACAACTTTCAGACTCTCTCTACCTCCTAGATACTATTGATCTCTTTATGTATCTATCCAACTCAGGTACCCCCTTAGGTCCTCTTCTTTCCCCTTAGGTCTCTCTTTGTTAGGTCCTATAGGTACTACATATATATATTATTGGCTCATCATCCATTACATTATATTGCAAAAACCCTAACCTTAACATAATTATGTCTCCCTTGCATGTGTGCCTCACACACTTCCTTCGCACGTGTTGCTTTTCCTTTCAACTATCCTTCTTCCCTTCATGATGCTCTCCCCAAAAATAGCCTTTTACCAAGAATGGGTATGCATCCAATAGGCCCCCAACACTGACATGTGGCTCATCCCGAGCCACCTATGCTTTGTGTGCTTCTTCAACGTCTTCTATGAGAGTGTGGAACTTGTTTGTGAGTTCCCTTCCTTGTGTTTCAACTTGCGCGGTCTTTTCTTTCAGCGCATATAAAACTTGCGCTGTGATCTCCTCCCTGATCATTTCTGTGCACTCTACCTCTGTTTGCACCATGTTCTTCTTTTCCTCCTCTTACTATGCAATGACCTCCACTGCTAGCTCTTGGAGAGGTTCCATTTGAGCTTGTTGGTCCTTCTTCTGCATCTGTGCATCTTCTAGATCTACTTGCAGCTTCTTCATGTCTTGCATTCCTTTGAGGTGATCGATGATATTCATCATTTTCTACCTTTTCTTGAGGTCCTGGATGGTTGCACTTATCGTTTCCTCTTCCTGGTCCTAGTGTTGGACCTGTTGATATTCCTCTAGCTTTGTCCATAGCTATGTTTCCCTATCAAACAAGTCAACATCTGCACTGACTTGGCATTCCATTTCCTCCATTTGTGTGGCTACTTCCTGCTTCCTTTGTTCCTTCACCTCCGGGGGAGTGGTAGGAATGAGTTGTTCCCATAGGTTCTCGATCTCTTGCTTGTATTGATCAATTGTTTGGACAATATGATCATTTTTTTGCATTGTCGTGGGCTCTGCTATTTGCGCGCTTTTTGGAATTTTGCCATAGGCTACAACCACTCCTTGCTCGATCCTATCTGTGCGATCTTTCTTGTCTTTGGTCTCAAGCTTGACTTGCTTGAGTACCAACTCCAACTCCTCTTTGTTGTCCTTGTGTGTTGCAACTTTGCTATGTTTGTTTGTGTGCATGACTGCACCTCTTGCGCGACACTGACTTGTAGTTTGTATAGTGCATTGGTTGGTATCCGCTTCATTACCAATTGTATATGTGCTAAATCCTTCAAGGGTGTCTGGGATACAATCTCATGCATGAGAAACATGCTGGGTGTAATGTGGAAGGTCGGGCTCACCTGTGTTATCATCTGGATCATCTCATGTTCGCTTAGCGCAACCTTGGATCTTACTTCTGATACTACAGGGAATGAATCTATTCCTTTGTCTGCCCTCTGCACTTCTTTGATATTCTCTAGGACTTTCCTTATGTCGGCCAACTCATCCTAAATTTAGTCCCTTTAGTTCCAAGCATCTTCAAACTCCTCAATTTCCCAGTCGTGGACTCTTTCGTCCACAAGGTCCGCGTCATCCTCAATGATTGTATATTTTGGCGGTTGCTTGTGCGCCTTGGAATTTTTGTGTGCACCCCCAGTGTGTATGATTGACCTCTTGGTATGGCCTTGTTCTTGTGGGGTAGCACTCGATGGGGTTCCTTGTGCTATCACAACACCTTTTTCTGGTTCATTCAGTTCTTGGGTGGTGTCCTTTTTCCCAGACTGGGTACCTTTATTTAGCACACCCCCCTTCTTTTGGTGTGCCAACTTCTGACTTGGATTTGGCTTCTTAGGCGCAGATTTATCCCTGATAGGTGTATGATCTTTCCTTGGATCGACCTCCTTATTTATGGGCATCTCTTGAGTTAGAACTAGAACTCTCCAGTCATTTTGCCAATCCTTGATTGCCATCTCTATGTCTTCTTCCTTGACGTGATATCACAATTGTAGCCATTCCTTCTCGAGATCCCTTTGCGATTGGATCCATACATTGTGCCTGGTCGCTTTGAAGTTGGCAATGTCCCGATATTGTGCGACCAATTCTAGAGTAATTCACCAAGTGTTGGAAATGATTTCTTGGAGGTTGTTGTAATACACCGCGAACATGCTTGCATTTGTACTTCTGAAATTGGGGTCTTAATTTCTCCCCAATGATGTCTACTGCATTGCGTGACAACGAATGGTCCACTCACAAAAGTATGTGTACTAGGGCTCCCTCCATCCGATCAAGGTGATCAAGATGAGTAGCCAAGAGTAATGAAACTTTGTCCCTAGGTCCTTCACGTCTCTGCAGTCCTCAAGGAACAAGTTTAATAAGTATGGGGCCCAGATGAGCATAGTGCCCTCTGCACACTGTGCTGCAGCCGTGATGACCCCAGCAGGGACTTCCTCCTTCCAAGATTTCCTAAGCAACTTGTAAGCCATGATTTTGGTGGCCAGCCTCATTGTTGTGTCAATGATGCACTTGATGATGATTCCACGCAACCATCTCACTGTGACATGTGTATTTTTCATCTCCTTTTCCAACACCTTCTCCTTTGTCTTGTCGTCGAGGTACTGTGCGAGATTCTCCCCTCAAGATGATAGCCCTATAATACAATAAATGATCTCCACGTCTATCGAGATAGGATCTTCCACCCATAGATACCCTCCGTGGGTGACTTCCATCAGCTACTTAACGTAGTTTTCTACGTCATGACCCCTTACAAAATGTGGGATATCCAATAGGTTTAGAATTCCGATGTTGGCCAATCCAATTGCCCACTGTTTTGGTTGCAAAATTGGATCACTGAAGGGTCCTATACCCATGTTGTCCAGGTAAACATGTCTTGAAAATTCAAGGAACTTGTCCACATCGGCCACATCATGGTCCGAGTACCGTAGTTTTTCCACGCATCCCAGAAGGTTAGGCGTGGCATGCACCCCTTCCGAAATGCACAGTAAGAATATGGTTGTTGCAGCCTGTCTGCGCAGTGATATTGATATGGGTTGTTTTCCCTTTCATTGTGGTGGATGAATTGAGGTTCCAGCCTCTATTTTTCTGTCATTGACATATGCCTCTGGCCAACCGGTAACATCTTCTACTATCCCCTCATGTCGTTTCTCTGACTCTTCTGTGTGTGACTGTTCTGGCACGACCGCTTCTGTCTGGTTTGGGGTTGTCCCATTTACCCTCGGGGCCTCTTCAACGTGTTCAAGGTGTGAAGGATTGCCTGTGTCCTTGGCTTGTTGTCCCTGTCCCATTTCCAACATATTAATGTCCATGCCAACCGCAGTTGTTGGTTGGGTTTCCTCCACCATGAGTGTGGGGCTCACTGGTTCTACATTAGGTGAGTGAATTTCGTCCAAGTTGACGAATTCATAAATCTATGTGGGTTCCTATTCAATTTCCTGTGGCTGTTGTGGTTCTTTGTAATGGATTCAGTATTTTCTGTAGGCCTGGCTTGACGCACCTAGCTTGGGTGGTGCCATGATGGTTAGGGTTGATTTCTGCTGAGCTAGTTCTCTTTGTAACTCTTTCTAGACCGCTCTCTACTTCGTATACTCTCTCACTCTGTGATTCACAATTTCAAAATAACCCTTCAGTTACCCATGTGCCTTCCTTATATAGAAAGTGTCGTGAAGCTTCTCGGAGAAGCTACCCAAGCTGTGGTTTAAATGAATTGGTGCTTCCCACGTACATGACATTCAGTTCCCTTGACGTCGCTAGTTGGCGCTATTAATGCGAAGTCACTTCGAAAGTTCTTTTCATTCAATTTTTATAGATGCCATCAATTGGTGCCTTTTTTCCGTAACCACCATTTTTCCAATTTTCGCCTTTTTTTTACCGTTGGTCCTTTTTCCGACGCGCTAAGTTTTCCAAGTGCGCGGTATGTTGTTTCGCAGGTGTACGTGGACATTTTATTTTTGTCACTCTAACTCTATTTTAGTTTCTTGTTGTCTTTTGGTGTCTAGAACAGTAACCCATTTGTTGTTGTGCGCGGTCCTTTGTCTGGCACAGTCTTTTTTTTTTTTGAAGTGCTAGGAGGTCGACTTTTCCTATATTATTTCAGTCGACTCCCATTTATCATTCCTCTGAGTTTTGTTCCTCCAAAATACTTCAACTGTACTACTCCCCCATCTATGACAGTCTTTACTTCATATGGTCCCAACCAATGCATTCTTAATTTTCATGGGTGTTGAAAATATTTACCGTCGTATACCAAAACTAGGTCTCCCTCCTTGAAAATTTTCCTTTTAATATGTCTATCATGACAAGATTTGTCCCTTGATTTATGTACCTCTTGGTGAATCCCTACTAGAATCATATCTTCTTCCATGAGTATTATCTGACTTAGCCTTTCTTGTACTACAACTCACTCTGTCATTTTAGTAATTGTTGCTACGTGTAGACTAGGTACCAAAAATTCTAATGGCACCACTGCTTCTTGTCCATACACCAATATGAATGGTGTCTGCCATGTCACTTTTTACATGTAGTCTTGTATGCCCACAATACTATTGGTATCTTCAAGTCCTAATCATCCCTGTTGACATTGCATATCTTTGTCAGTGCATTCTCTAGGATCTTATTAAAGGCTTCTATTGTTCCATTTGTTTGAGGATGATATGGTGTACTCTTTTGATGATAGACTTCAAAATCCTCATTCATAGCCTTAATAGTGTTTTTAATTAAGTGAGTTCCTTGGTCACTCATCAAAATCCTTGGGCATCCAAATCTAGTGATCACTTGCTCAAACAAGAAGTGTCTTGTTGTCTCTGCGCTGCAATATTTTACTGGTGTTGCTTTTTCCCATATTGTTAAGTACTATGTCATAGTAATAATATACCTTGCTCTTGACCTCTCTATTGGTGGTTTAATTTGTCCCACAAATTCTATTTCCCATTTTTCGAATACCTGCAAGGTTACTTGTGGCCTTAGGGGAATCTCATCATGTCTATTAGGTTTACCAACCCTCTGACAGACATCACATATCTGGCAATATTCCTTTGAATCTCTGTGAACAATCGACCACCATAGTCATGTGCGCAATACTTTCTGTGTGGTATCTTTACCTGCATAATGTCCTCCTGCTATTCCCTCATGGGCTTCTACTAAAATCCTAGGTATTTCATGTTCTAGTACACATCTTCTCAAGATGTTGTTTGTACCCATCTTGTATAAGTGTCTTGCAATCAATTGATAGTCTGCAACTCTGACTACCACATTTTTCTTTTATGCAGTGTTGAATTCTTGTGGCATAGTCCATGTACTCAAGTATTGAATGATGTTAGCAAAATATTCATCATCCACTTGGAATGAAAATAATTATGCATCAGGTAAGTTGTCTTCTAGATTCGTAGGTTTCTCTCCATTGTTGATCCTTGACAGGTGATCAGGTCCTGCATTCAACTTCCCTGGTTTGACTATCACTTCAAAGTCAAATTCCTGGAACAATAGTAACCATCTACAAATCCCCCCCCCCAACACTAGCTTGTTGATGAGGTATTTGACAGTTGAATGATCTATAAACATCTTGAAATGTTTTCCCAGTAAGTAATGTCTGAACTTTTGAAGTGCATAGACCATAGCTAGGCCTCCTCTTTCTGTGGTATTGTAATTCTGCTCTAACTCTGACAGTTTTCTGCTAGCAAACATTATAGGATGGTCCAATTCCCCTGTTCTTGGCTACGCCATAATAGCTCCAAGTGCTATAGCTGATACATCTACATGCACATGAAATGTATTTTCCCAATCCGAGAATACTAGTATTAGTGTGGTTACCATCTTCTCTTTTAGAGTGTCCAATCCTCACTGACAATCCTCATTCCACTGAAACTTGCTATCTTTTCCCAACAATTTATCCATTGGCGCAGTGATCTGCACATACCCTTTTATGAATTTCCTGTAGTATCCTATGTTTACCAATGTTGCTCTTAACTGAGGTACTTATTTTGGTGGTGGTAGATTAACAATTACCGCAATCTTAGCAGGATCTACTAGAAAGCCTTTTTTGCACACTATATGGACCAACAGTATCCCAAAAGGTGTTCCAAAGATGAACTTCTTGAAGTTTAGCGATATTTGACATTGCTTGAATCTTTCTAACATCAACCTCAACACCTCCACATGGTATTTCAACAAAATATAGATTGTCCAATCATCCAGATATACCTCTAGAAACTAGTGGATCAATTCTTTGAATGCAGCTATGACTACTCGGGAAAATATTGTTGGTTCATTCTTCAGTCCAAAAGGAATGATTATGTACCGGTAGGACCCCCATTCTGTGGAAAACATGGTCTTTTACCTGTCTTCTGGGGCTATCTTGATCTGATGGTAGCCTGAGAATTCATCAGTGAATGAGTACACTTCCTGGCCTCCTACATTCTCCAACACCTCATCTGTGAAATGGGTAGGGAAAGGGTCATGTAGGCAAGAATCATTCAAATTCCTCATGTTGACACATATCCTTATCCCTCCATACTTATTCTCCTGAACTACCATAGGGCTTACCCATTCATATTCCTCTACTGGTTCTATGATTCTGGCCTCCAACATCCTATCAATTTTTTCTTTCACTTTTTTATTATATATTGGGTTCAGTCTATAGGGTCTTTGTTTGACCGGTCTTGCCTCAGGTCTGAGAGGTATCTTCATTTCGCCTATTTCTCCTGTTATGCCTTTCATTTCTGTGAATGTTGTTGGTAATAGGTCGTTATACTCGTGCAATAACTCTGTTATGCTTTCTATTGTTTGCTCACCCTAGCAGTTTCCAATGCTGGCCATTTTGGGATTCTTAGTTGTCCCAATGTTGAATTTCTTCACCTTGATCGTCACAACAAATACTTCTGATCTAGAGGTGAACCTTCCAACTCTCATTCACCTTCAACTTTTGTTATCTGAATGTTGCGTAGGTCATCTTCCTCCGGTGCTTCTTCCTGCACCTGGTAGCATGCCAATAGTTCTTTTACTGTCTGTCTATTCTGTTGTTGATCTTTTGTCATAAGTTCAACTTTTGGCTCCTTAATGAATATCACCCCTCTCATTTGTTTGAGTTCTAAGTCTATTTTGGGGTTCTCATGTTCAAATGAGAAAGTGACAGTAAAATTATGTTGTAATATTGTCCAGTTTGTAGTTCCTCTGCACAATTCCTGGTCTATATACCAGTTTGCTAGAATCCATTCTAATGTGTGAATAAAGTGATGAGGCCATTCCTATGGTGGTTTCATTCTCCATAGTGTTATGAACTTCTCTAAGTGTTCTGCTGGTGTCCCATGTCCATCATATCTTTGCAGTTCGTTGCTTTCATGTTCTATGCCAAATATGATGCGCAGTAACCACTTACATTGGTACGAGTCATTGACTGACTCTTTGTGCGTACCCCACCATATTACAGGTGTTTCCTTGAGTTCTATATCTAGAGCCAAGAGCCTATGATTTTATAACACTTCATCTTTGTATCTTGTTAAGAAGGCTTCTAAGTCATTCACTCCATGGAAGCTGGGAGGTTCTCTTATCTCTGTACCTATCCATCTTACTGTGTGATCTATTCTTGCGCATCTTCTTGTGGAGACTTCATGTAACCTATGTTTCCAATTCTCCAACCATGTATATGAGTCTGACCCGCATGACGTGATACTTCTCCAATTGATTACCCCATCTGCAGTTGGATTCACATAATCGTCTTCTCATGTGGTGGTTTTGTACTACTAGTTAATTTCCTTCAGGTCTAAACAAGTGGGTTCTACAAACCTTTCCCCTTCTGATGTATCTAATGGCACAATGACTATGTATTCTCCTTACTCGAATGTCATATTCCTCGTTTGTAAGTTAATTATGGCTTGATTTTCAAACTCCCAATCCAAGCCAAGAAATTTCGGATAAGGTGTTATTCCATCCACTATCTCTATCACTTTGAAATTGGATTTAGTGCACACTCCATCCAGATCTACTGTCACCCCCTTCAACATTCCAATTAGAAGAAATCTGTGTTGATTTGCTAGTTTCCGCTGAATAGGTGAATATCCTAATATGGGCTCTCCCATACATTTCCATGTCTTCTTGGGTAACACATTTACTTTGGATCCTAAATCCAGTATAATATCTCCCATGTTGAAATCTCCAATGTTGGCGTTCAGTCTGAATTCTCTACTTGTTCTCCTCCTTGTGTGCAGATGATTAACTGTTTTTTGTTCTAGCTTTCCTTATGCCTCTATGATACATATTTTGTAACAATTTAACAGATGATGGATCATTTAGTAGTTTGCAACAGGATTATAGAAAAGTCGTAATCGTACTTAATTGTCCTAGGGGTTGTGCTTCATTAGTGTGATCCGATGATAAGGGCATCTTGTACATTGGAACTTCCTGAGTATGTTGCGCAGTTGATGTCGATGTAATGTCTGGCTTCAAGAATTCTTGTCTAGCCTGCTTGAATATCTCCTTTTCATTCTGTGCATCAAATTGCTTTTTTAGTTTGACATTCTTCATCACCCATTGGTGTTTTGTTGGATCATGTCTTACTACCTCGTTTCCTGTCTTAGCTCCTCCACGTGAAAATGTGTTGATATTTCTTCTGTCATCCCTTGCTTCTGCCAAAATCCACTGAAAATTATGATTGTTTTGATTTATCTTTTCCTGGAGCTTCCCCAATAGTGTGGGATAGTTTTCTGTGTCATGATCTGATGCGCAACAATACATACATGTTGCAGGTGGGAGTGGATATTCTCTTGCATAGTGTCCTGGATGTTGATAGTTGTGGCATACCACTGGTCCTCTGCCTCTTCCAAAGCCTCCCCTTCCTCTTCCTCCACCTTTGTAGCCAGTTCGATCTCCTTGAAGTGTTTTGTACTGGGGCACCTTGTTATATTGCATGGGATTATAGTCTGGTTGCGCGGTATTGTACTGTGGTTGCACAATGGTATATGGTTGTTGTGAAATGTTATACTGTGGTTGCCCAGTGTTATATGGGGTTGTTACTTGGTTAAATTATGGTGCATCTTTCCTGGTCATCATTTTTTCCTGCACTCTGTAAGCATCTGATGTTCTTTCCCTCATCAGATCCATGGTCCTGCAATCTTTGTCATCATGGCCTAGTGACTTGCAAAAGTTGCAATATGAACTCTTAGGTACTATCTGATATTTCTACATCATTCGACAGTGATATGGATCATGCCCTTATTTCTTACAAATTTCACACCATATTCCTCTTGTTGGAAAGGGGTTTGGCAATCCTGTTTCCATGTACAACGCAAATGTTGGGCATTCATTCTTATGGTGTCCTTATGTCCTACATGTGGTACACTAAACGACTTCTCTTTTGTCCTTACCCATGTTCTGCTTTAGATGAAATGTTAAGTTCTTCATATCCTCCTTCATCTCCTCTGTGGATGGATATATCTTATGATATTGGTTCTCTTCCATTTGTAAGGCTTCCTGCAGAGCCTCTTCCTGGGTCTGAAACTTTTGTTGTCGCAAGGGGTATTTCAAGTGTGGGAGCAGTGAGTTGACAAACAAATGCCTATGATGCATATTTGTCATGACATGCTTTAGCTTTCCCTTTAATCATTTGAATATCTGGTCAATCTCCCACACAGATTCTCCTGGTTTATGTCTAATATTTATCATCTAATTCATGTATTGATCCTCTGAGCTAGGCTTATGGAATTCATTTATCAAGATATTTTTTATATCTCCAATCATTCTAGTTGTCCTTAGTGGACTGTTTGCAGCTAAGCTCGTGTACCAATCCAATGTGTGATATCTTAGCGTGATAGCTAATTGTGCAATTTTAGTGTCCTCGTCTGTGATATGTTTTGCTTCTTATATCTTTTCACAAATGAATAAGTCCTTCTCATGGTCCTTCGACGCCTCTCTTTTGAATTCTGGTAACCTTATGGTGGGATCATGTCCTGCCATCCTGAATGTTGAACTACTACCTCCGCGTGGTGTAGATACTTGACTAATGATTCATGAATTGGCTCCCCTAGTTATCGTTTCCTGTGTAGATGTACTTCTTGCTATCTTCCTTCTCTCGAAATTCAGTTGTCTAAATGGTGGTGTTCTTATTGGTGTATTAATTGCACATGGGTTTATGGGTTCCACACTGACACTGATATGGATAGGAGTGTTGCCTTTTGTTCCTTTTCTTGGACCTCTCATCTTCCTTTCATATGTTGTGCACAGGATTTCCTCAATCTTCTCCACAGCCTGGAGATCCTCTACCTCTTCTTCATCACTTGCCAAGCCTTCCCTCGCGGATATGGCTCTCTTCTTGGTGTTCATATTATATTGGTAAGGTACTCCACTGCGCATTCTTCCAGTTGTTTCCATGATCTGCTTGATCTGGTATTCCTCCATCATGATTGGGTCCAAGGCCTCCTCCTTATTTTCTTTATCCATTTCTCCCTCCATTTATCCTTCTCCTGTCAGTGATTCCCCCCTTCCCCCATGCACGTAGAAAATTTTAGTTGTCTGAGGCCATTGTCATTACACCTTTGTTATATAGTAATATCTTCATGGAATTATATAGTGATCTGATATACCTACCTCGAGGTCCCTTCAAGAACTCTTTCTCTATTGCGCTATAAGACTTCGTCGTATCTACTGCAAATTCTGTGATAGATCCTGCAACAATGTTATCTAACCATAAATCTACTACAGGTGTAATTTATTGTCAACTTGTTGTAACTGCGTGATCTCTACAGGATTCCACTCTAGCTACCTGATCTGATTCATAGGATGGTTGTCTTTCAACCTTAATATCCACTCCTGAAACATATGCAGGAAATCACAGAAAAATACTTCATGCAAGTCGATGAATACGTACTTGTCCAGATATTTGTGCGGTGTTAACTTCAAGTTTCTATTATCTTTCTACACAAACTCTGACTTCTTTGTTTTCAACTATATCTCTATCTCTGCCCTCGTTGGGTTCCACAACCTCAACATCCCTTTTTATATTCTCATTCTCTTAACATCTTGTTGTCATATCTGGCATTCTTTTTATGCTTCTTCAGAAGATCTCATTCACTTAGTCCCATCTTGATCCAACCAACCAGCAATAGAACCATTTGTTGGTTTTTTATTCTACTTTATCAGTCATCTACTCTGATCTTACCTTACTGTCATAGATTGACCCAGGTTCATATTTAACAAGCATCCAACAAAATCCCTCTAAAACTATCGCCCCCCCTAGTAAACCAGAAGGCAACACAGTACACAAGGTGTATTGCATAGTCTCACTCGATATAGCTCTATTGGTGGCTGCAATACGCAAGTGCTTGCAGCCTAGGAATGAGTGGAGATTTGTGGTTGTACCTTGTGATCTTTATTTATTTAGTCTAACCTTTTGATTAAAAAAATCATTCTTATTCATGCATGCAAAGTATAAGATCTAAATAATTTCTTCATTCATTTATCTAGCATTTAATTCTTAACAACAATACTGATGCATACATTCAATCACATAACACAAGTTTTACCATGGTTCACCCCCTCCTAGGATACGTCCACAAAGATTTGGCTCTCAAGCTCTTTCTTATGTCTCAACAATATGTCATGTCACACGTGTTTACAATCTTGGATCTTACAATCTCAACAGGCTTCCTGATCCCTATGAGGCTGACTAGATCACACCAGGCTCCTCAACCTATGATCTAACCCTCGGGATCGAGTTGCTCACTTATTTTCTAGCTCACCAGCTTACAAAATGTTGCAGTTCTTACAAACCTTACAACTTTTAGACTCTCTCTACCTCCTAGGTACTACTGATCTCTTTTTGTATCTATCCAACTCAGGTACCCCCTTAGGTCCTCTTCTTTCCCCTTAGTCTCTCTCCTTTAGGTCCTCTAGGTACTACATATATATATTCTTGGCTCATCAACCATTACATTATATTGCAAAAACCCTAACCCTAACGTAATTAGGTCTCCCTTGCATGATTTCCTCGCACATTTCCTTAGCACGTGTTGCTTTTCCTTTTAGTTGTCCTTCTTCCCTTCATGATTCTCTCC
Source organism: Picea sitchensis (assembly GCA_010110895.2). Lineage (NCBI taxonomy): Eukaryota > Viridiplantae > Streptophyta > Pinopsida > Pinales > Pinaceae > Picea > Picea sitchensis. The sequence continues at coordinate 96,842 of SNQJ01S0082402.1, forward strand.
CCAAAAATAT
>SNQJ01S0082403.1:5962-35187 GCA_010110895.2 Picea sitchensis
TGTTCCAATTTTTTAATCCACTCCATTTTCAAGGAATATAATGGAATAAATGGATATAGGGATTTCGTCTTTGTGAGAGGTCATGGTAGCTAAAGCCCCTCTAGGTGGCATGAAAATACATCATGAAATTGGTACCTTTGTTTGAAGTAAGTAACTAGTTCGTTCTAAGCATCATGATGTCTTAACTTCTGATTCATAGTTAGTTTCTATTCCTCCTTTGGTAGGGTGGAAAGAGGTTCAAAAGAAGAAGGGGAAAAGGGGAATATTGTTGATTATTTTTCTAAGGGAATGAAATGGCATGTACATTAATATTGTAATTTTAATCTAGTAAGTTTAGTTTTCACCCACACTCACATAAGTGCACTATGCACATGTACTTGTTTTACTATATATTTTGTTAGAAAAATAGGATCGTGGAATAACAAAATAAAACAAATGTGAAAATAAAACATGGAAGATACACAAATATATGCGGTTCACCCAGTGTGGGATACATCCACCAGAGAAATTTTTAGGTCCTTCCTTTTTATTATCCAGCAAAATGAAGGGATACAACCTAAAACAAACCTCCTGTAACTTCCTCTTCTTTCTCTCATAGTATCCTCTCTCAAAATACAATATTCGCAATGATACATAGTCACAATACAATCCCCTCATAAAAGAGGGTTTCCTTCTAGGGAAAAAACCCCTAACATAACTTCTACCATCAGATCTGTGACCTTATAATGAACAATCTATATTTACTATGAAATTACAATATAAATTTACAAGGAAAAATTTCCTTCGAGGGATTCACCCCCAAACCCCCATCGGGGGACACTTCCCCTGAACCCCCACCAGGGGCCCTCTTTCCCCCGGACCCCCCAGTCGGGGGGATGAGCCCCCTGGATCCTGCAAGGGTGGAAATCCCCCCATGCAACCCCCCACATGGACGGATGTATAGTCTTCATGGGGTATAAACATGGTTGAAAAAAAAGAAGTCTGAATCAGGAAGATAATCAAGCTCCAAAACCAACAATCTCCCACTTGGAGATTGATCACAACAACTCCATTATTGTTGTATATGTTGGACTATGATCCTTTTTTGACCAATAAAATTTATAATCTTCACCTTTATGCTTGAAGAACAACTGAAATTGAGAAGGAACTCAGTTTCTCCCTGGTTACTCCCTTTGTTAACATGTCTGCAGGATTCTAGATAGTATGTATCTTTTCCAACTTCAAATGTCCATATTCCAAGACAAATCATATGAAATGGTACATGAGTTGTATATTCTTAGTCTTTGAATGGAAGGTTGAGTTTTTTTCAAGATGAATGTCACTCTCACTATCACGGTACAACCTATTCTTCTTCTTCTTCTTTCCCAATTCCTCCATAAACCTTTGTAACCAAATCATGTATTTACTAGCCTCAGTAGCAGCAACATACTCTGCTTCTGTTGTTGAAAGTGCAACAACCTTTTGTAGTTTTTAAATTCAACTTACTTTTGTTCCACCTACAGTAAGAACATATCATGTGGTGCTCCTTCTGCAATATTTATCACATGTCATATTTGAATCAACATATCCCTGTAGAATAATGTCTCAAACTCCAAAACAAAATGCATGAGTAGAAGTACCTCTCAAATACCTGAGAATCCACTTTATTGCCTCCCAATGTTCTTTACTTGGATTGTTCATATACTTGATCACAACTCCCACTGCATGTACAATATCTAGTCTTGTGCAAACCACCGCATACATCAAACTGCCAACTGCTAATGAATAAGGGACCCTGGACATGTATTATATCTCCTCCTATGTCTTGGGAAACATTTCCTTGGTTAATTTGAAATGGTTGGCCAAAGGTGTACTAACTAGTTTTGCATTCTGCATTTTAAACCTCTCCAACACCTTCTCTATGTACTCACCCTGAGACAATGTCAATTTGTTACTTTTCTTATCTCTTGTTATTCTCATACCAAGGAGTTTCTTTGCAGAAACCAAATCCTTCATCGCAAATGAATTAGATAATTTATTCTTGAACACATTTATATCATTCATATTAGACCCTGCAACAAGCATGTCATCTACATACAATAGCAAGATAATATAGCTTCCATTTTCTATCCTTTTAAAATAAACATAGTGATCAGAATGACATCTACTATAACCTTGTTATGTAATAAACTTGTCAAACTTCAAATACCACTGTCTTGGAGCTTTCTTTAGGCCATACAAGCTCTTCTTCAGCCTGGATACCAAATTTTATTTCCCTTTGACCTCATACCTCTGTGGTTGTTGCATATAAATCTCTTCATCCAAATCCCCATGGAGAAAAGTTGTTTTTACATCTAACTATTCAAGATGCAAATATTCTACTACCACAAGACTTAAAATAGTCCTAATTGAAGTCATCTTAACAACAGGAGAAATTATTTCTTCAAAATATATACCTTTCTTTTGTGCAAACCCCTTTACAACAAGTCTATCATTGTACCGTTGTTTTCCTACATCTTCTTCCTTCAACTTGTAAACCCATTTATTCTACAATGCTCTTTTTCCTGTAGAAAATTGAACCAAGTCCCAAGTCTGGTACAGGAAAATTGAACTAAAAATGCATTCACACTCTGTACAGGAGAATACCCTGTTATCGTTACATGAAAATTGTTGTCAACATTTACATACGCAGTCATGCTAGGTTAATATTTATTGTCCAAAACAACGCCATCATACAGGTGATTAATATTTATTGTTCTAAGATGCAATCCCTTGGATTGGTTGTGTTTAATCAAGAAGGCAGACACACAAAAAAACTCAGATGTACGATTTTGAATTGTTAGATTCGTTGACTAAAACGTGTAACACAATTGAAAAACGAATGGTTGGGTTGTGGGTATCATTGTCCAAACCATGAGACAACAGTGTGAGCAATAAGCCCTCACCTCATTGTTCATCAAAAGAATAAAACAGATTCACCTTCAACAGAGTCTCACATAATAGCAGTCCAAGGTGATCAACGCGGAGCAATGATTTATCCAGCAAGATATAAAAACGAGGTATAAAACAAGATAACAAATGAGATATAACAACTTCGAGTTTAAAGAAAACTTCGCCATCAATCAAATTTTACAGGGTTAATTAAATGCATCGAGGCTCAAGACCAACAATCATCCAAGGACAAACAACAGAGGTAGACGGATGAAGGGAACATCCTCCGCTCATCATCCACGCACAGAAAAGCAGGGCATTGAGATCCATAGGTCAATTAACGCCGAAACGACGATCGTAGATCAGGCTCCTGGCTGACTGCTCAGGTGTGTACTGATGAGCTAGGGACGAAGGAAAAAATGAACTGCAATCATCGCAATCAATAAACCTCATGAAGGTCAAGACATGCAGGGATCGAAGGCCAAATGAAATCAATCAACATCAAGCTAAGGCTATGGAAAAATTTCAGTCATGAACTAGAACGCTAAGACTATCATATTCTTTACCTGATTAAGCATACAGAACTGAAAGCATAAATCCTACTAACAATCTACCACACAGAAATAAAGGAAGCTTACTGTTGTCAAATCGCCCGCTCTGAGTTCATGTCCCGCACGCTCCGTGCAACTCTCGCTTGTCGACCGATGAGACATCACCGGTACCTCCCAGCCAACGCTAGGGGTACTCTTCTTCCCCCTTAGACCATCAAGCCACAAAGGGTCCATGCACACTAACCAAAGAATCAGTTAGCTCCCATCTCACCTCGCAAGGTCGAGCTACCACTCCTCACCGACCTAGGTATCCCAACTCCCACAAGCTAAGTAAATTAAGTATAAATTTTTGCAGCGTAATCTTATGCATCACAGAATAGATCCATCATCCTTCTCCTCCCTCCATTATATATAGTTTCGAAGTCCTTTATTTTCCCCAAATCCCATTTAATTAAATGTTTAATATTTTAATTCATAAAACATCATCCCCGTACATGTGTCACCCATCCCCTACATTCCTCCATAAATTAAATTCATTAATTAATTAATTATCCCTATTTCCCTTACTCACCTAAAGGCACTCCTAGAATCGCTCCTAGTTGTCCCCATATCCCCTTACAAGTTTTAATGACTTTCCCCCTTATTAATTTACTAGTTGAGTTTAAATTAAAAAGTTCTTAAATGCTAGATACCTTACTAAGTTAGACTATTTTTTTTTCCTTGTGTTTCCCCTTTCTTTTTATGTTTCCCTCTTTTCCTAGTTTCTAATTATTTTAGATTTCCCTCTTTTCCCCTTTTTATTTAAGCTCAAGGCGTAATGTCGAGAAACTTACCCTTTTTCCCTTTTTCTTTTTAATGAATAAATTTTTAATTAGCAAAATATAGTAAGACAATTATTTCCCTTTTAATTTTATCCCAAAGATTTTTATAAATCAATTTAAGTGCTTACCCCCTTCTTGTCACAAGATTAATGAAGATTATCAATTATATATATATATATATATATATATATATATATATATATATATATATATATATATATATATATATGTTGTTTAATTAATTATGTAAAAATTATCACAAAATTATAATTTATACCTAGATTTTATTTTTCCTAAGGGTACGGGCAACATTTTATTAGGGGGAAAAGTTTAAATCTTCCTTAACCGTTATTTGTCCTAAAGCCATCTAGGTTTATCCAATTATTAAATAACAATGCAACATTGTGCCCTTAGAGGACACACTAAGGTGCTCCAAAGTTGCCTTTCGCTGCTATGTTTTCTATAACTAGCGTGGCGTGCTTAGCCCGGGATGCTTCGTGCTCGAAGAGTTCCACTCACCTCATTCCATTTTTTCTTGTGCAAGTGCCCTTCAAGATGCACCATGTGATCCAAGGGTTCCCTTTCGCCTATTGATTGACTTGGTAGACATCCAAAACCCTGGAGTCAATACTCAAAGCTGGTTGATCTTGTGGAGACTAAGGGCCTCTAAGAATAAGTCCCCATCTTCCTTATTGTGTACCCTTTAGAATCATCATGAAGCGTATGCAGCGGTCGGCCCTCATGGCATCGTGGGTCTTCTCGGACTAGGTAGTCATTAATACCTATAGTTCAATCCATGGTGGGAGTTCTTGGTAGGTTGTGGTAAGGATATTGTACACACCTCTCCCTCAATGTCTCACGTAGTCATGCGTGACTACTCCACATGTGAGTCACAGTGCGACAAGCTATCGTCGGCTTCATCATCCAGCGAGAATCATGTCACAAATATATCCATAATCATATCATCTAATCCGATGCGCTAATATCACATATAAAACAATCAAACCCCAACCACGTTCACTCCGAGGTCCTAGGGTTCAAAAGCCGATACCCTACGCATCCTTGGTCAAATCCTACACACTCAGTAAAATGTCGAGTCAATGGCACCTATCTAAGTCAATGCGACAAAACAACATGTCATCAAACCATAACTCCTCATAATCAAAATCAAATGTTTGATAGTATAATAATCTAGATCACTTGTGGTAAAGTTTCCCTCAAAAGAATAAAGTTATTTCCGGTGTTATTACCCAAGAGAGGGATATTACATACACCCCCTCTTGGTATAAAAATTTTCCCGAAGTTTCACATTATATAAGTTTTGAAATAATGTGTATCACAGTGTCAAAAATCTATCTATCAAACAAAAATGAAACTATTGGTGTAAGTTTTAAACACCAGAGTAAAGAAATGAATATAGATTCTTAAGCAATGCGAAATTAATCAATGGCTCATACCGCGAAGGAATTACCGCGAGGAGATTTTGCGAGCCCTCAACCGCGGAAAACCTTTCTTATTTTCATTATGCTGAATTTCACCATTCTCAGCCACAATATATACAATGTTTTGGGTATTCCGTAGATACCAAAACCTAATCCCTAAAACCAGGATTAATTTACCAAATCCAGCTAAAAATACTTAAAATCAGCTAAAAATAGCAAAAGGGATCGTCAATCACGGTTAGCCATTATCGGCCTTTACCCACACACACACACATGCAAAGAATATAGCATACCCAACATTCTCCCACTTGTTTGTTTTCTTTGCATCCGGGGTCCAGGGGATTATAGTCAACAATCGGGAAGCAATGCCCATTGTTACTCTACACCAAAGAGAACTTTCTATGCTCACCGGACTTTGTCAATGAATCTGCAACATTTTCCAAAGTGTCAACCTTTTCCAATAACACCTTCTTTTCCTCAACCATGTCTCTCACAAAGTGATATTGAACATCAATATGCTTTGTCTTGAATAAATAAGTGGGTTCTTTGCGGGGAATATTGCACTCGGTATCACAATCTAATCTCAGCGCTTATTGTACCAACCCAATACCTGAACACAATATTTGTAACCATCGCTTCCTTGCTTGCATGAGTGGCTGCCATGTATTCAGCTTTTTTTGTGGTTGAGGTGCCACTTCTGACTGTCTTTTGCTTATCCAACCGATTTCTCCTCCAAATGGGTTAAACACATACCCACTTGTAGATATTACGTGATCCAGATCTCCAGCCCGATACGCATCCAGCAAAGCCATGTATGTCCACCACTCACGTCCAATCACAGTCTTCCTTGGTAGCACAATCCATACTTGGTGGTGCCATGAAGATACCACGAAGACCCTCTTTACTATTGTCGAATCGCCTTCTGGTTTGACATATGCACGCTCCAAAAGCTCCTTTGCATGTGCAATGTCGGTCTGAGTACAAACCATTGCATACACATCAAGCGCCAAACTGCACTAGCATATGGAACATGGGACGTGTCCTCTTCTTCTTCCAGTGTCTTGGGACAATGATCTACAAACAAATTTGCACCTATAGGAATAGGAACCTTGACGGTTTACTTCCATTGCATATTAAACCTGCTTGATATTGTTTCAACATATTTTCTTTGATTCAACCCGAGTTTCCTATTTGCCGCGATCTCTTTTTAATCTCCATTCCCGAGGAATGAAGTTAGCGATGCTTTAGGATCCTTCATGTAAGGATGGGATAGTTAGCGATTTCTGCCTCCTTGATAACATCATGTTATTTCCTACCAACAACATGTCATCAACCTTAACTACTACATAAAGGAAGTGATTACCAACTGCTTGGAATATACACAGTGTCAGCCCTGCTTCTTACAAATCTGAATCCAAGGACGTATGTGTCCAAGAGCTTTTGGTACCACATCTAGGTGATTGCTTCCAGACCGTATAGTGACTTCTTTAGCTTACAGACTAGCTCTTTCTTTCCCTTCACTACAAATCCTTCTGGTTTGCTTCATGTAGATTTCTTCTTCAGAACCCCATGTAGGAATGTTGTCTTCACATCCATTTGTTCCACTTCAAGATCAAAAGCAGTGACAATAGATAAAATAAATCTAATAGAAGTTAACTTAGCAGCGGAGAAAAAATCTCACCAAAGTCAATTCCCTCTGCACGGGAATAACCTTTTGCTACTAACCGAGCTTTGTGTTTCTCCACTTTACCTTCTTCATTAAACTTCTTCTTGAACAACCATTTGCTACCAACCGATTTTATTCTAGCTGGAAGCTCAACTATATCCATGCCTCATTCTTATCAAGGCATCCATTTCTTCAACCATGGCCTTCTTCCAAGTTCCACTATCCCTTTGAATTCAGCTGCTTCCACAGCCGGTTATGGGATATCATCGATGTGGATAAAGAAGGTGGAATGAAAATCGGTGGACATTTATACCTTTACCACGGTTGCTTATGTCTCTCAGCGATCTCCTCCCAATCTTGTGGTATGAGGGTTCTTCTTCTTCACATACTTGCTTCTCTGCTTCCCTCTTGTAGGATGATTCATATTTTGCATCATCAACTCAGAATCTATTTTCTCGGGTTAGGTCTTGCATTGGTGGGGGTGCTTGTTTGGACACATTTTACCTCTCTGAAAACAACAAATCGACTGTAAAAATTCTTGGTTTTACGGGTTCCAAAGGGTTATAACCTTTCACCATCTTTATAACCAATAAATATACACTTTTCAGCTTTATTATCCGGCTTACTCCTATTTTCCTTTTGGAACATGTACATAAAGCATCTGTCAAACACTCTAAGATGTTGAAGGGGTTTCTTTCGGTCATACCTGGTGGCAGGTTGTATCATCCAACGTTGATGAAGATACCTCGTGTGGAGTTGTATCATCCAACGTTGATGAAGGTGATCGATTGACCAGGTAACATGATGTACTCACTGCCTCTGCCCAGAATTCTTGTCCTAACCCGGCACTGCTGAGCATGCTCCTTGCTTTTTCCATCAATGTCCTGTTCATCCTTTCTCCAACTCCATTCTAGGTGAAGGGATCGTCAGATGCAGTTGTCGTATCTGACGCACCCACACACACACACATGCAAAGAATATAACACATACCCAACAATTGGCGCATATCATATGTGTCCTCCCAGGTCGTCGAGTGCAGACTATAGTTGTCCCACTGGACCTTGACCTAATCTATTGTTCGACGTTGTAGTTGTCAAACACGATGATCCAATATGCGGATCATCTCAGTCGTGATTTCCCCCTCGTCCGATACCTACAAGGAAATCATGTCAATAATGTGTGTGGGATCACTAATATAATGTCTCAAAACAGATACATGAAAAAAATTGTTCATACGCATCAAAGAATCAAGCAAGGCTAGTTGATAGGCCAGAAGCCCCTTCCTCTCCACAATCTCGAAAGGTCCCACGAACCTAGGAGAGATTTTATCTCCATTTACAAACTTTATCAAACTCTTATGTGGTTTAACCTACAAGAAGAATCGATCACCAACCACGTAACTATGGTCGACACGGTGTGCATCGACATAACTCTTATGTAGATCATGCACTTATTTAATCCTTTGTCTTATTGTTTGCATTTGCTCTTCCATTTCTTAGATCACTTCTGGTAATCCTGTTTGATGTTTATGTTCATCCTTTACCTGCTGACATTCTAGACATCTGGCCACATAGTTTACTATGTCTGCCTTCATTCCCTTCCAGAAGAATAAGGGTTTAAGTTCTGCCCTCATCTTCGTGACTCTCGGGTGAGCCATGTAGACTTCTCTATGAGCCTCGCTTAGGATCAAGCTCCTCAACTCGTCGTTCGGTGGTATGTAAATATGATTTTTAAAACTCAATAATCCATTGTCGTCAAATGTAAATCCTTCAAACATTGGTACCATCATTGTGTTTTGTCCGATAAAACCCTCGACCTCTTTATACCATTCATCGTCACGCTGTAAAGTTAGAATATTTTCACGTAGATTCATCTGAAGAGGAAATGCCGAAACGATGCGTGGTCTCTGACTCAATGCATCTGCTACTCAGTTCACTGTTCCTTTTATGTAAGTAATCTCGAATTCATACTTGCTAATCAATTCTGACCAGCAACATTGTCGTGTGTTCAGTTTTCTTTGCGTAAAGATGTGTTGTAGTCCACAGTGGTCTGTCTTTAGTTCAAATTTTCGTCCAACAAGGTAGTGTCTCCAAACCTTCAAGGCATATACGATGGCTAATAAATCCAAATTGTGTGTCGCATAGTTCTCCTCATGCCTTCTCAGTTTCCTCGAGATGTATCTGATCATTCGCTCGTCTTGCATCAAGACTTTGCCTAATCCTTCCTTGGATGCGTCAGTGCATACCAAGAATTATGTGTCCATGTTAGGGACCTTTAGTATCGGTGTTGTTGTCAACATATCCTTGAGCCTCTGAAATGATACCGGGCATTTCTCGGTCCAAACAAACTTCTTGTTCTTCTTCTGTAATTTCGTTATCAGATTTTCTATCTTCGAAAATCCCTCGACGAACCGTCGATAATATCCTGCTAGAACCATGAAGCTACATACTTCTGGGGCGTTCATCAGCATCGGACATTCCGTAATATCCTCAACCTTTGTTGGATCCACGGTGATACCTTCACTGGAGATGACATGCCCTAAGTAGTGAATCTTCAATTGATAAAATGAGCATTTGGACAACCTCCCATACAATTTTTTCTCTCGTAGACACTATAGTACCAAACACAAGTTATCTTCATGCTCCTCTATCGTCTGAGAGTAGATCAAAATATCATCAATGAATCCTTGGACGAACTTGTCCAAGTACTCGCAAAACACCCTATTCATCAAACTCATAAATACCCCTGGGGCGTTTGTCAGTCCAAACGGTAAAACAGTAAAAATGTAATGCCCAAACCTCATCTTAAAGGTAGTCTTAGGGACATCATCCTCCTTGATCTACAACTGGTGATACCCTGATCTCAAATCGATCTTCTAGAACACTATCGCACCCTCCATTTTATCAAACAGATCATCAATCATTGGCAACGGATATTGATTCTTGATCATTGCCTTGTTCAATTGATGGTAGTTAATGCAGAGCCTCCATGACCCATCCTTCTTTCATATGAAAATAACCGGTGCACCCCACGGTGACACACTTGGATGTATCAGTCCCAGGTCTAGAAATTCCTTCAGTTTCATTCTCAACTCTTGTAACTCCAGGGTCGACATTCGATAAGGTGTTCTCTCTATCACTTCAGTCCCCAGTTTTAGGTATATAGTAAACTCCAATTCCCTCTCTGGCAGCATCCCAGGTAACCCCTCCGATGAAATTTCTACAAACTCTCTCACCACCGGAAGGTATTCTAGACCTTTCACTACTCCCTTCTCGTTTAACGCAAGGATCGCATACATATTGCACCCCTTCTGCATGCTCTTTCGTAGTTGCAAGGAAGAGATGAACCTCAGGGAAACTCCCTGGTTCCGACCTACAGTCATGAGTCTTTGTCCCTCATCATTGATGAAGCTCAATCGTTTCATCTTACAGTTGAGTATCGCCTCGTGCGATTCCAACCAGTCCATATTGATCACAATATCATAAGATCCTAAGATCATGATGTACAGGTTGGCCGTGGTGACAAACTCTCGCAGGTTGAGGGTGCATCCCATAACCTTTCCTCCAACCTTATGTTTGGCTCCATAAGCCATCTCTACGAAGCTAAACTCATCATGTTCGACTGCCTTTACCTTTATCCTTTTTAGCACTACACTAGAAATGAAACTCTCGGTAGCACCAGGATATATTAAAATACTTAGGGTCTGGTCAGCGACAGTACCTGACGTCTCGAGCACAGTCGACTGGTGCTCTTCCTGGAAGTTATTCGCCACTACATGAATCTTATGGGTCTTGCCCAAATATCCCACGGTGGTGGGTTTGGTTGATCCAAGTTATCTAGTCCTCTCCATGGGGCAGTCACGCTGGTAGTGTGGCTCCCCACACATCCAACACCCCTTATTCAGTCCAGTACTCTTGGTACCTGAAGTAGACGATGACGGCCCACTGGCCTGGAATCCTAGTTTGTTCTGCTGAACAGGGCTAAACTAATCTTGTTGTGGTTGACGTTGATGTTGATGATGTGGTCCCCGATAAGGTGTCCATTATTGAGGCATCATTCATCGAGGTGTAGTGAAAGTGTATCCCCTCTGGAAGCCACGATATCCTAGCGTATGTATGGTTGATGTCTGATGCTGTTGCGCACCAGATGACACCTGCCCTGCTAGTCTCACTGGAGTCCTACTCTGACCCCCACTGATAAGCTCCTCCTCTACTATGAGGGTCTTCTGGATGGAATCATTCAAGGTTTGAGGCATTAGAATCCTAACCTTTACACGTATGTTTCCATTAAGGCCGAACATGAACCTGTTGACCTTAAGTTTCTCAGTATTAAGATGTGGAGCATACCGAAGAAACTCCATAAAATGGACCACGTACTCAGGAATTGTACGGTTTCCCTGTCGTAAGGCATTGAACTCATTGAACTGATGCTTAATGAATTCCTTTGATATGTACCTCTCTCGAAACTGTTCCTCGAATAGTTCCCATGACACATCTTCGACGACCATGTTCAGTTGTGGCAGGAGCGTCTTCCACCATAGAAGAGTGTTCCCCTTTAGTTGAAATACCGCCATGTGGACCTTCATGTTGGAGGTATACTCCCGAAGTGCAAATCACATCGCCATATTCTCCAACCATGCCTCGGTGGCTGTGTCGTCCAGGGCACCAAAGAACTCGGGAAATTTGACCTTCTTGAGTTCACGATGAATGCTACCTGTACCAACCGGAGCGCGTCGTGGACCCTCAGGGGGTGTCGGTGCCCTGGCCTCATCTCTATCCAAACAGTTGATCAGTGCCTCATATATCCGCTAAAATTACTTCATCAGCCCAACCATGTCACCCATTGCTATCTTCTCCTGCCCGACAACATGTTCGTCTCCCTGGGGGTTGGACCCCTCAGGCATGGATGTTGTTGGAGGCGTCGCACCTCTTTACCTAGAAACCCGTCTTCTGCCTCTGGGATGTCCTCTAACCATGATTACCTGCATGGATACAAGTCAAATAAATTAGAAACATTATAATAAAATCATAACAATGAAAGCCGTAGTAATCCCAAGTCACGGGTTGAACCCTCTCTGATACCAAATGTAAAAACCCCTTTTTACAACTACAAGCGAAGCAGAAGTGCAAAGGTTTTTTTATTTTATTTTTTTTGCAAGAAGGCAACAACGACAATAGTTAACCGCACAGCTGATGAAAAACGCAAGCACGCAGTCCAGGAAACAGGCTACTATGACTCCACGTACTGGCACAAGAGCGTCTGGGCGAAACATGCTTAGAAAAACAAGGAGAAAAAGACTACCCGCCCGATGAAAACACGACCACGCCTACAAGCCAAGGGACAATATCCCCCTCCTGACACAACAACCTTCACGAACAAGACTAGAACCTCAAGGCATGAAAACCAAATTCATGAAGACGTTCAACCCATGCACTAAAAAAAAACTTACAATGCTCGACAATTCTCACACGGAAGACACTGACTCTGGCCAAGTTATCATTCGCCGCTATCCAACAGGGTGCGCCATGATCCCCTCATCAGGAATCATGCCGTCCCCGGGTGATAGACGTGTCAATAACCTTGGCGCAACACTTCCTACTTGGACCCAGGACACTAGATAACTCTGACGCGCTAGGAGTCGCACTGACAAGAAGGTTACACACATACCCCAGGCAACAGGTCGACGAGACGCAGGATGACGTCAACAAGAAAACACAAGCTATTACACGACTTCTCCAACAACTTCACTTATTCATCAATTATAATGCTAATGATTACAAATCTAATTTAACATTAGTTGCACTCTAATTTAGCAAGTATAATTTACAGTTTAGTCAAAACTCACCCATCTCATTTAATCATTAATTACAATTTAATTCAGCAAGTTCAATCTACAATTTGGTCAATACTCACTAATCTCATTTAATCATTAATCACCATCTAATTGGGCAATTATAAATAAATCCCAAAATTACAATCTAACTATCAATCAAAAATATATAACCACATTAGCCATATCAATGTAGAATGCTACAATTATAACACTTGCAACCAATTAAATTACCCATGTCGTCTATCTATAGTAATCGTACCAAATAACTATTTGTCTATTAACATTAAGAAGGAAATTGTTGACCATTAACATCATTGTAGCATTTAACATGGAAATTAACATGGCAATTAAAATCGCAATTAACATTGCAATTAACATGGAAATTAACATAACCAATAACATTGTTGTAGCAATTATCATCGTTGTAGCAATTAACATGGAAATTAACATGGCAAATAACATGGAAATTAACATTGCAATTAACATGGAGATTAACATAACTGTTGACTATTAATGCAATCTATTCTCAGAATTACCAAAATAATAGAACATTCTCATTATCATGCATAAATCTTATGATTAAGGTGCTAATTAACGAAAAATATTCTGAAAATCTATCTAGAAAAAATAAGTGTTAAGGGTGAAACGGTTGTCCATGACTAAACTGGAGGTCTGGGAATGCTATCATCTAGCCACTAAAAGGTGGTTGTCCCAATTAATGTTCCATTGTCCAAGGTTGTATCTGCAAGTGAGTGTTATTACCGTCAAACTCGGGAATTGCATAATCAAAATTAACGTTTTACTCTCAATTCAAAATGAAGGTATTGTACAGATGACAAAGCACCCTTTGTAGGCCATTAAAACATGAAAACTCACTCCTAGAGAGGGTAATCACGTAGACCCAAGGTAAGTCAGTAACGAGGTGTAGACCAAGGGAAATTTCCAGGTGCTCCGGCCACTAGAGTTGTCTTTAAAAGAAAAAAATATCAGAGAAGTAATTACATGCAATGAAGTGCCTTCAAGTAAAAAGGAAAGAAAAGTTTCAGGCTAGGAAACCTCTTCAAAAAATCACAGGGCAATAAATTCACCAACCCAACACAATAAAGGCTACAATCGAATCGGGCGGCTTTAAATTTTTTGGGAATGAGCTTTGAAATACAAACTTGGAAAAATCATGATGTGAACAAGCAAGGTGGAAGGGATTGCTTAACCAAATTCGAATGATTGTTTAGAAGAGAATCTAACTGTCTAAATATACAGAAATCGCAGAGTCAAAATAGGGGTCAGGTAAGTTGTGTGAGCGCTGAGTTGAGCAAGGTAACTCGTTGGGTTAATTTAACGGTTTTAAAAGAGAGAAAATAGGAACAGGAATGCGGGGGTGGGATTTGTTGTAAAAATGAATTATCATAAGATAAGTACCAGGCATACTCAAACTCTATCAGAGCATCAACTAAAAATGCATTCACACTATGTACAGGAAAATACCCAGTCACCGTTACATGAAAATTGTTGTCAACATTTAGATACACAATCATGCTAGGTTAATATTTATTGTCCAAAACAACGCCATCATACAGGTGATTAATATTTACTGTCCTAAGTGCAATCCCTCGTATTGTTTGTGTTTCAACAAGAAGGCAGACACACAAAAAAATGCAGATGTACGATTTCGAAATGTTAGATTTGTTGACTAAAACATGTAACAAAACTAACAAAAGAATGGTTGGGCTGTGGGTATCGCTATCCAAACCATGAGACAATAGTCTGAGTGATAATCCCTCACCTCGATGTCCATCAAAAGAATAAAACACAGTCACCTTCAACGTAGTCTCACATAATAGCAAACCAAGGCGATCAACGCAGAGAAAGGATTTATCCATCTAGATATAAAAACGAGGTATAAAACGAGATATAAAAACGTTGAGTTTAAAGAAAACTTTGCCATCAATCAAATTTTGCAAGGTTAATTAAATGCATCGAGGCGCAATACCAACAATCAATCAAGGACAAACAACAGAGGTATAAGGATGACATGAACATCCTTCGTTCATCATCCAAGCACAAAAAAGCAGGGCGTTGAGATCCATAGGTCTATTAACGCCGAAGCGACGACTGTAGATCAGGCTCCTAGCCGACTGCTCAGGCGTAGACTGATGAGATAGGGATGAAGGAAAAAATGAACCGCAATCATCGCAAACAATAAACCTCAGGATGGTCAAGACATGCAGGGATCGAAGGCCATTGGAAATCAATCAACATCAAGCTAAGGCTATGGGGAAATTTTGGTCATCAAATAGAACGCTAATACTATCATATTATTTATCTTATTAAGCATACATAACTGAAAGCATAAATCCTACTAACAATCTACCATGCATAAATAAAGGAAGCGTATCGTTGCCCAATCGCCCACGCGCTCCGTGCAATTCTCGCTTGTCGACCGATGAGACTTCACCGGTACCTCAGAGCCAATGATAGAGGTACTCGTCTTCCCCCTTAGCCCCCTGAGCCATAAAGGGGCCACGCACACTAACCAAAGAATCAACTAGCTCCCAGCTCGCCTTGCAAGGCCAAGCTACCACTCCTCACCAAGCTGGGTATCCCAACTCCCACAAGCTAAGTCAATCAAGTATAAATTTTTGCAGCGTAACATTACGCATCACAGAAGAGATCCACATCCTTCTCCTCCCTCCATTATATAGAGTTTCGAAGTCCTTTATTTTCCCCAAATCCCATTTAATTAAATGTTTAATAATTTAATTCATAAAAAATCCTCCTCATACATGTGTCACCCATCCCCTACATTCTTCCATAAATTAAATTCATTAATTAATTAATTATCCCTATTTGCCCTACTCACCTAAAGGCACTCCTAGAATCGCTCCTAGGTGTCCCCGTATCCCCTTACAAGTTTTAATGACTTTCCCCCTTATTAATTTACTAGTTGAGTTTAAATTAGATAGTTCTTAAATGCTAGATACCTTACTAAGTTAGACTATTTGTTTTTTCCTTGTGTTTCCCCTTTCTTTTTATGTTTCCCGTTTTTTCCTAGTTTCCTAATTATTTTAAATTTCCCTCTTTCCCCTTTTTATTTAAACTCAAAAAGGCATGTGTAGAAACTTACCCTTTTTCCCTTTCTCTTTTTAATGAATAAAATTTTAATTAGAAAAATATAGTAAAACAATTATTTCCCCTTTTTAAATTTTATCCCAAAAGATTTTTATAAATCAATTTAATTGTTTACCCCCTTCTTGTCACAAGATTAATGAAGATTATCATTTTTATTAATTTTGTTTTTATTTTATGTATATATATATAATTTTATTTTTAATAAATAGATAAAAAAAATTATCACAAGTATAATTTATACCTAGACTTTATTTTCCTAGGTTGGGTGACATTTTATTAGGGGAAAATTTTTAAATATTCCTTAACACTTATTCATCCTAAAGACATCGAGGTTTATCCAATTATTAAATAACAACGCAATGTGTCCTTCAGGACGCACTAGGTGCTCCAAGGGTGCCACTCGCCTCTTTTTGTTTCTCTTGTGCGACGTGCCCTTCAGGATGCACTACGTGCTCCAAGGGTTCCACTTACCTCTTTCCATTTTTCTTGTGCGACGTGCCCTTCAGGATGCACCACATGCTCCAAGGGTGCCACTCGCCTCTTGACTAACTTGGTAGACATCAAAAACCCCTGGAGTCAATACTCCTCCAGGTGATCTTGTGGGATACTAAGGGCCTCTAAGGAATAATGCTCATGACTTATTGCGCACCCATTAGAATCATCGTGAGCGACTGTCGTAGTCGGCCCTCAAGGCATTGGGGATCTTCTAGAACTAGGTAGTCATTAACCTACAGTTCGAGCCATAGTGGGAGTGCTAGTAGGTTGTGGCAGGGTTGTTGTCCACACCTCTCCCTCAACATCTCTGGTAGTCATGTGTGACCCCTCTACTCCACATGTGAGTCTGGTCGGCAAGCTATCATCAACCTACATCATCAACGAATCATGTCAGAAATATATCCATAATCATATCATATAATCCGATGCACTAATATCACATATAAAACAATCAAACCCCCAATAGTTCACTTCCCGACTCACTCCAGAGTCCTAGGATTTCCATCGATGCCTCTACATCCTTGAGGTCCAAAATCCTTCACACTCAGTAAAACCAAGTCAATAGCACCTGTCTATGTCAATGCAACAAAACAACATGTCATCAAACCACAATGCCTCATAATCAAAATCAAATGTTTAATAGTATAATAATCTGGATCACTTGCGAGCAAGTTTCCTCAAAGAATAAGTTCGCTTACTGTGCGCAAGAGAGAGATGTTACATACACCCCCTCTTGGTATAAACTTTGTCCTGAAGTTTCACAGTATAAGTGCCGAAATAATGTGTATCAAAGTATCATAAGTCTATCTATCAAACAAAAATGGAAATTGTTGGTGCATATCATATGTGTCCGCCCAGGTCGCCGAGTGTAGACTATATTTGTCCCATTGGACCTTGACCTAATCTACTATTCGATGTTGTATATGTTGAACGCGATGATCCAAGACGCAGATTGGATCAGCTGTGAGCACCTCCTCATCCGATACCTGCAAGGAAATCATGGCAAAAATGTGTGTGGGATCACTAATATAATGTCTCAAAATAGATACATGAAAAACATCATGCATATGCCTCAAAGAATCAGGCAAGGCTAGTCGATAGGCCACAGGCGCCTTCCTCTCCACAATCTCAAAAGGTTCCACAAACCTAGGAGAACTTTTATCTCCCTTTACAAACTTGATCGAACTCTTATGTGGTTTAACCCGCAAGAAGACTCGATCGCCAACCACGTAACTACGATCGACACAGTGCGCATTGGAATAACTCTTTTGTCGATCATGCACTTCTTTAATCCTTGGATTATTGTTTGCATTTTCTCTTCCATTTCTTGGATCGCTTCCGGTCCCACTAGGACCCTATCCTCAAGTCGATCTCAACTCAAAGGCATCTAACACTGTCTCCCATAAAGAAACTCGAAAGGCGTCATCTTAATGGTGCTTTGGTAACTATTGTTATAAGCGAATTCTATCAGAGGCAAGACTTCTTCTCAACGCTTTTGTTTCTCCATCACATACATGCACAACATGTCCTCAAGGTATGGTTTGTTCGTTCAGTCTGCCTGTCAGTCTCCGGGTGATACGCAGTAATGAATTTAAGTTGGCTTCCCAAGGCCTCTTGGAAACTCGTCCAGAATTGTCCAGTAAACACCGATCCTCAATCGGATATAATCCTCTTAGGCACGCCATGAAGCCTCACAATATCATTGATGAAAACTCTAGCTATTTCAGGCACCTGATATGTTGTACGCACATAAATAAAGTGAGCACTCTTCGTCAGAGTGTCTACTACTATGAAAATCAAGTCGTGTCTCCTTGCCGTCAGTGGTAATCCAACTGTTGGAGCCGCCTTTGTTTTTTCTAGCCCATCACAATTTTCATTTTTTATGCTCGAAATCGAAAGATGGTTTTCGTATTTGTCGTATGTGGTTTCAAAACCTCTGAAGCTTTATCACGCAAACAACGATGATTGTTGTACTCTCAGAGCGATTCCTACCTTTCATAAAAATATTTCATTTTTTTGTTCTACCTCGGGATCTCGTAGGTCGGATGCTATAAATCACGTAGTTCACACGTCCCGAGCAACGAAATGGCGAAATCATTTTAATTTTTCACCCAGGGCAGTAACGGGAGTAAAGTTTTCCTAAACCATGATTAAACGTCATCGGGTTTTCGCACCTCGGCGTTCACCAAATCCAAAATTTTATTTTCATAGCCGTGATAGCCGAGAACACGAGGTATTTATTTTAGTAACCTGTGTCAAGGTTAAAAGTAAAAGCTAAACCATGGTAAAAGTTTTGTCGGCAATTCGCCACTCGGCGTTTTCTTTTTTAAAAGTTACACCGTCTAAACCCCGACTCGTGAAATCATGATAAGGATATAAACGTAATTAATTAATCACTTAATCCAAGTTTATATTCCCTTTTTAATTAATTCGTATTATCACGATCTCGCGGTTTCGCAGCTCGGCATGCAAACTTCCCGGAAACTTACCTTCGAAGCTCCGAGTCGCGATACGGTGAATCTAAATAATTAAGAAATTAATTAATCTCCTAATCATAATTACGTTTTTATTAATCAAAATCAGTCATCGCATTTTCGGAGGTTAGAGGTTCAAAAGGTTAAAGAAAATTTCCCGATACGAGTGGTGAAAGATTAATTAACGTTGGTAAAACCAGATTAATTAAGCTAAATCAATATGTATCCCGTGTTTTGATGCTTCCATGATTTACGAGGTAGCCTTATTCCTTCCATATGCCAGCTGACATTTCAAACCACCAAAATTTATGACATTAATGAGGAAATAGGGCAAATCGATGAATAAGGATCGGATTTTTATGGCAAAATTTATTTCTAAAACATGATTTGACAGACCTGTTATGAAAGGTACTGAGTTTTAGAATATATATAAGAGAGGTTATGCATTATAGCAAATTCATTTCTACATTACGCAGAGCACATTTTCTCGGTGAGATGACTTATGTATGTATACGTATTTTTATCGTAGAAGAGCTAAAACAAGATCTCCCGTCATGGCCCCGCGAAAAGCATCCAAAGCGAGTGTTGAGGTTTCGGGACAAGGCTTAGACAATGTTGCTGATACTTCACCTCGAAGTGTCGACTTTGTCCCCAACTGGTCTTTCGTTTACGATGTTCTGCAAGCTGAATTGGTGGATTATTTTGATGATTCCAGCGACAATGAAAAATATGATATAACCACCAAGTACAAGATCGTCATCCAATCGGGAATGCACAAAGTAGAAGCTAGGCCACAACTACTGCCATATTATGATATGGTCCGATGGGCATTAGACCATGTGGACATACCAACCAGAACCATCATGAGTGAGCGGAAGGTCACCATCGGGACTTTCCGGCCTGAACATCTGCAAGCCATGTATAATTTGCCCACAGCATCCGAATTTACATATGGTGTTGAATTCTTAGACGAATTCAAACAGAAGGAATGTGTGCAGTATGATAAAACCATGTCTAGATTAATAAAGGAATGGGAGCACAGCATCGCGGAAGGCAAGCTACAATACAAAAGGGTAATGAATTCTTTAGAAGAGGCCTTTAGTTCTATAGATGGAAATATGTTAGGCATTGATAGCGGAGGTAGTATCGAGGCATTGATTCAAATGAATGTGGAAAAAATAGCGCTTGATTTAAAGGAAAAAGAGGAAAGAGATTCGGCCGAGATCTCCCAAGTGACTATGGCGGACATAGTCCAAATAGACAAATGTATGATTAAACCAAGCGCGCAATTATGCGCTATCGACATCATAGACAGACAAATGGAAGACAGGTTGTCACAATTAGCCCGAGATTGTTACTCTTTTGAGGCCAACTGTCAAGCAGAATCGTCAAGGCTAATATCTCGGTTGGTTGAAAGATGTGTCACCTGTACCGAGCACGCGCGAGGACAAACTTCTGGCACCAAGTAAAGACAGAAAAGAAGAAATGAAGCGATTTCTCTCCTCCCTGTCATAACTGAAATTTTTGTAACGATTGAGATTCCGTCTTATTGTAAAACTGTATAAATATATCATAGAAAGAAAGAAGAAAGGGCTGGACCTTTTTGTGTCGATTGTAACAGAGTTTTTACATTTTGAGAGTTAATACAAAGAAAATCTGAAGATTCTCAATTCCGTCACGACTGTGTTATGAGTTTGTTTTCTTGTATCTCATATTTCGTTTCATTTCATATTCATAACTGATGAATGCTTCGTTATAATTTAGTATGACCACTACTATAGCGAATGAATTTTGGTTTTCTGTAATTGTTTACTGTTTTTCCTCTGTACCATCTATTAGCAGGTGTAATACCAGTCAACACTTTCAGAATTCTACATATATTTTATGCTACATCGGGTTATTTCCTTACAGTTTTCCTCTTCTGTTTATACGTGAGATTCTCCCTTAATAGGAGCCTTACACCATAGACAGCTAAATGTTTTTCTCCCACCTCATACATTTTATTAAGATATAACTCAGTTACGGGAAAGATCCTTTGATTTGCACTCCGTTTTATTTCTGAAACCTTAAATTCTCTTTTATATGACCAAATTGAGACAACACTTAATTTCTCTCTGAAGTTTTTCTTATTTTACTGTTCCTCCATGACTGTCCCTGTACCAACACAGCCCAATATCGAACCCAGATTATCAAATCAAACGCACATTGCCTTAAACCTTTTCGATTCTATTCTTAAAACAACTAATACCCGGGTTGAACTCGAATGTTCATGGGCAGCGATTGCATAGGATATAACCATCCAGGAACAGTTGGAAGCTAGACAACGCCAACGTAGAAATCTTCCTTCGTTTCATTTTTCAAAGGTTGACATTTCTCTCTTCTTCACCCTTTACTCACTTTTAGAAGCCTAGACACTGTACTTATAAGCCTTAAGTACAGACTCTGGAACAACACCAACAATAAAATCCATCGAAATAATCTCCCATTTCGATTTTGGAATAGCATGCGGCTGTAGTAATCCTGCTAGATGTCTATGTTCAGCCTTTACCTACTAACATTCTAGACATCTGGCCACATAGTTTACTATGTCTGCCTTCATTCCCTTCTAGAAGAATAAAGGTTTAAGGTTCTCCCTCATCTTCATGACTCCCGGGTGAGCCATGTAGACTACTCTATGAGCCTCGCTTAGGATCAATCTCCTCAACTCGTCGTTCGGTGGTACGTAAATCCGATTTTTAAACCTCAATAATCCATCGTCTCAAATGTAAATCCTTCAAATCTTGGTACCATCATTATGTTTTGTACGATAAAACCCTCGACCTCTTTGTACCAGTCATCGTCACACTGTAAAGTTAGAATCTTTTCATGTAGATTCATCTAAAGAGGCAACACCGAAAAGATGCATGGTCTCCGACTCAATCCATCTGCCACTTGGTTTACTATTCCTTTTATGTAATTAATCTCAAAGTCGTACTTGTCAATCAATTCCGACCAACGTCGTTGTTATGTGTTCAGGTCGCTTTGCGTAAAGATGTGATGTAGTCCACAACAGCCTATCTTTAGTTCAAATTTTGGTCCAACAAAGTAGTGTCTCCAAACCTTCAAGGCATATACAATGGCTAACAACTGCAAATTGTGCGTCCTGTAGTTCTCGTCATGCCTTCTCAGTTTACTCGAAATATATGTGATCACTTGCCCGTCTTGCATCAAGACTACGCATAAGCCTTCCTTAGATGCGTCAATGCATACCAAGAAGTTTGCATCCATGTCAGGGACCTTTATTATCAGTGTTATTTTCAACAGCTCCTTGAGCCTCCGAAATGATATAGTGCATTTCTCGGTCCAAACAAACTTCGTTTTCTTCTTCTGCAATTCTATGATTGGATTTTCTATCTTCGAAAATCCCTCCATGAACCGTCGATAGTATCCTACTAGACACATGCAGCTACGTACTTCCAGGACGTTCGTCGGCGCAGGCCATTCGATAATAACCTCAACCTTTGTTGGATCCATGGCGATACCTTCACCAGAGATGACATGCCCTAAGTAGTGAATCTTTGATTGATAAAATGAGCATTTGGAAAACTTCCCATACAATTTGTGCTCTCGTAGACACTGTACTACCAAGCGCAATTTCTCGTCATGCTCCTCTGTCATCCAAGAGTAGATCAAAATTTTACCAATGAATACTTGGACGAACTTGTCGAAGTACTCGTGGAACACCCCGTTCATCAAACTCATAAATACCCATGGGATGTTTGTTAGTACAAACGGTAAAACAATAAACTCGTAATGTCCAAACCTTGTCTTAAAGGTAGTCTTAGGGACATCATCCTCCTTGATCCGCAACTAGTGATACCCTAATCGCAAATCGATATTTGAGAACATTGTCGCACCCTTCATTTGATCGAACAGATCATCAATCATTGGCAATGGATATTGATTCTTGATCGTTGCCTTGTTCAATTGACAGTAGTCAATGCAGAGCCTCCATGACCCATCCTTATTTCGTATGAAAATAACCGACGCACCCCACAATGACACACTTGGACGTATCAGTCCCAAGTCCAACAATTCCTTTAATTGCATTTTCATCTCCTATAACTCTGGGGTCGACATATGATAAGGCATTCTAGATATCGATTCAGTCCTCAATTTTAGGTCTATAGTAAACTTCAATTCCCTCTCTGGTTGCATCCTAGATAACTCCTATGAAAAGACCTCTACAAAATCTCTCACCATCGGAAGGTGTTCTAGACCTTTTGCTACTCCCTTCTCGTTTAATACAAGGATCGCATATAGCTTGCACCCCTTCCAGATGCTCTTCCATAGCTACAAGGAAGATATGAACCTCGGGGAAACTCCCTGGTTCCTACCTACAATCACGCATCTTTGTCCCTCATCATCGACCAAGCCCAACCGTTTTGTCTTACAGTTGAGTATCGACTCATGAAATTCCAACTAGTCCATACTGATCACGACATCATAATATCCTAAGATCATGACGTACAAGTTGGCCCTGGTGACAAACTCTCCCAGGTTAAGGGTGCATCCCGTAACCTTTCCTCCAACCTTTTGTTTGGCTCCAGAAGCCATCTCTACGAAGCTAAACTCATCATAATCGACTGCATTTACCTTAATCCTTTTCAGTGCTGCACCAGAAATGAAACTCTCAGTAGCACCAGGATCTATCAAAATACTAAGGGTCTGGTTAGCGATGGTACATGATGTCTCGAGAACATTCGACTGGTGCTCTACCTGGTGGTTATTCACCACTGCATGAATCTAATGGGTCTTGCCCAAATCTCCCATGGTGGTGGGTCCAACTGATCCAAGTGCTCTAGTCATATCCACTAGGTAGTCGCGCTAGTAATGTGGCTCCCAACACGTCCAACACCCCTTCTTCGGTCCAGTAGTCTTGGTACCCAAAGTAGAAGATGACGTCCCACTGGCCTGGAATCCTGGTCTGTTCTGTTGAACATGCCTAAATTGTTTCTACTGCGGTCAACGTTGTTGTTGATGTTGTGGTCCCCGATAAGGTGTTCACTGCTGAGGCGTTAGTCTCTGAGGTGTAGTGAAAGTGGATCCCCTCTGGAAGCCACGATATCCTGGCGTATGTCTGGTTGGTTTCTGATGTTGCTGCACACCAGATGACACCTACCCTGTTGGTCTCTCTAGATTCCTACTCTGACCCCCGCTAATAAGATCCTCCTTTGTTATGAGGGCCTTCTAGATGGCATCATGCAAGGTTTGAGGCATCAGAATCTTAACCTTTTCACGTATTCTTCCATTAAGGTTGAACATGAACCTTTTGACCTTAAGTTTCTTAGTATTAAGATGTGGAGCATACCGAAGCAGCTCCATAAAACGGGCCTCATACTCGGGCACCGTATGAGCACCCTGTTGTAAGGCATTGAACTCATTGAGCTGACGCTCAATGAATTCCTTTGATAGGTACCTCTCTTGGAACCGTTCCTCAAACAATTCCCATGACACATCTTCGACAGCCATGTTTAGTTGTGGCAAGAGCGTCTTCAACCATAGAAGAGTTCTTCCCTTTAGTTGAAAGACCTCCATGCGTAGCTTCATGTTGGAGGTATAGTCGTGAAGCACATCGCCATATTCTCCAACCATGCCTCAGTGGCTGTGTCATCTGGGGCACCAAAAAAATTGGGAAATTTGACCTTCTCGAGTTCATGGTGAATTATACCTGTACCAACCGAAGCGCGCGGTGGACCCTCAGGGGGTGTCGGACCCCTGGCCTCATCTCTGTCCAAATGGTTGATCAATGCCTCTGAAATCCACTGAAAAGGCCTCATCATCCCAACCACGTCACCCACGACTATCATCTCCTGCCCGACAACCTGTTCGTTTCCCTGGGGGTTCGACCCCTCAGGCATGGATGCTACTGGAGGCATCGTGCCTCCTCCCTTAGAACCTCGTCATCTGCCTTTGTGGCATCCTCTAACTATGATTACCTACATGGATACAAGTCAACTCAATTAGCAAAATTATAATAAAATCATAACAAAAAAAATCATAGTGATTTCAAGTCGTGGGTTGAACCCACTCTGATACCAAATGTAAGAACTCCTCTTTACGACTACAAGCAAAGTAGAAGTGCAAAGGTTTTTTTTTTTTTTTTTTTNCAAGAAGGCGATGATGACAACAGTTAACCACACAACTGACGACGAATGCAAGCACGCAGTCTAGGAAACAGGCTACTATGATTCCATGCACTGGCACAAGAGTGTCTGGATGAAATGTGCATAGAACAAGAAGGCGAAAAAGACTACCCGCCTGACGAAAACACGACCACACCTACAAGCTAAGGGACAATATCCCCCTCCCAACACAATGGAATTTACGAACAAGATTAGAACCTCAAGTCACATGAACCAAATGCATGAAGGCGTTCAACCCATGCACCAAAAAAAAACTTACAATGCTCGACAAATCTCACACGGAAGACACCGACTCCGGCCAAGTTATCATTCATCGTTATCCAACAGGGTGCGCCATGATCCCCTCATCAGGAATCATGTCATCCCCAGGTGATAGACACATCAATAACCTTGGAGAAACACTTCCTACCATGACCTAGGACTCTAGATAACTCTGACGCACTATGATTTTCACTGACAAGAAGGTTACACACATACCCCATGCAATAGGTCGACGAGACGCAGGATGACGTCAACAAGAAAATGCAAGATATTACATGACTTCACCAAAAACTTCACTTATTCATCAAGTCTAATGCTAATGATTATAAATCTAATTTAACACTAGTTGCACTCTAATTTAGCAAGTATAATTTACAGTTTAGTCAAAACTCACCAATCTCATTTAATCATTAATTACAATTTAATTCAGCAAGTTCAATCTACAATTTGTTCAATACTCACTAATCTCATTTAATCATTAATCACCATCTAATTGGGAAATTCTAAATAAATCTCAAAATTACAATCTAACTATCAATCAACAATATATAACCACATTATCCATATCAATGTAGAATGCTACAATTATAACACTTGCAACCAATTAAATTACGCATGTCGTCTATCTATAGTAACCGTACCAAATAACTAGTTGTCTATTAACATTAAGAAGGAAATTGTTGACCATTAACATCGTTGTAGCATTTAACATGGCAATTAACATGGCAATTAATATAGCAATTAACATTTCAATTAACATGGCAATTAACATAACCACTAACGTTGTTGTAGCAATTATCATCGTTGTAGCAATTAACATGGAAATTAACATGGAAAATAACATGGCAATTAACATAGAAATTAACATCAAGATTAACATGGAGTTTAACATAATTGTTAACCATTAATGAAATCTATTAAAATAATAAAAGAACATTCTCATTATCATGCATAAAGCTTATGATTAAGGTGTTAATTAACGAAAAATCTTCCGAAAATCTATCTAGCCAAAATAAAAGTGTTAAGGTCAAAACGGTTGTCCATGACTAAACTGGAGGTCTGGGAATGCTATCATTTAGCCACTAAAAGGGGGTTGTCCCAATTAATGTTCCACTATCCAAGGTTGTACCAGCAGGTGAGTGTTATTAACGTCAAACTCAGGAATTGCATAATCGAAATTAATGTTTTACTGTCAAGTCAAAATGCAGGTACTGTACAGATGAAAACACACCCTATGCAGGCCATTAAAACATGAAAGCACACTCCTAGAGAGGATAATCACGTAGACCCAGGGTAAGTCAGTAACGAGGTGCAGACCAAGGGAAATTTCCAGGTTCTCAAGCCACTAGAGCTATATTTAAAAGAAAAAAATATCAGAGTAGTAATTACATGCAATGACGTGCCTTCAATTAAAAAGCAAAGAAAAGGTTCAGGCTAGGAAACCTCTTCAAAAAATCACAGTGCAATAAAGTCACCATCCCAACACAGTCAAGGCAGCAATTGAATCGCGCGACTTCAAAATTTTTGGGGATGAGCTCTGGAATACAAACTTGGAAAAATCATGATGTGAAAAAGCAAGGTGGAAGGGACTACTTAACCAAATTTGAATGATTGTTTATAAGATAATCTAACTTTCTAAATATAAAGAAATCGTAGAGTCAAAATAGGGGTCAGGTAAGTTGTGTGAGCGCTGAGTTTAGAAAGGTAACTCGTTGGGTTAATTTTGTGGTTTTAAAAGAGAGAAAATAGGAACAAGAATGCGGGGGTGGGATTTGCTGTAAAAATGAATTATCACAAGATAAGTACCAGGCATACTCAAACGCTATCAGAGCATCAACTAAAAATCCATTCACACTCTGTACAAGAAAATACCCCGTCACTATTACATGAAAATTGTTGTCAACATTTAGATACGCAATCATGCTAGGTTAATATTTACTGCCCAACACAACGCCATCATACATGTGATTAAGATTTACTGTCCTAAGCACAATCCCTCGTATTGTTTGTGTTTCAACAAGAAGGCAAACACATGCAAAAATGTAGATGTACGATTTCGAAATGTTAGATTCGTTGACTAAAACATGTAACACAACTGACAAAAGAATGGTTGGGATGTGGGTATCGCTATCCAAACCATGAGACAATAGTCTGAGCGATAATCCCTCACCTCGATGTCCATCAAAAGAATAAAATGCAGTCACCTTCAACGTAGTCTCACATAATAGCAGACCAAGGCGATCAACGCAGAGAAAGGATTTATCCAGCTAGATATAAAAACGAGGTATAAAACGAGATATAAAACGAGATATAAAAACATCGAGTTTAAAGAAAACTTCACCATCAATCAAATTTTGCAGGTTTAAATAAACGCATCGAGGCACAATACCAACAATCAGCCAAGGACAAACAACAGAGATAGACAACTAACAGGAACATCCTTCGCTCATCATCCACGCACAGAAAAGTAGGGCATTGAGATCCATAGGTCTATTAACACAGAAGCGATGACCGTAGATGAGGCTCCTGGCCGATTGCTCAGGTGCGGACTGATGAGCTAGGGACGAAGGAAAAATTGAACCGCAATCATTGCAATCAATAAACCTCAAGACGATCAAGACATGTAGGGATCGAAGACCATGGGAAATCAATCAACATCAAGCTAAGGCTATGGGGAAATTTCAGTCATCAACTAGAACGCTAAGACTATCATATTTTTTACATGATTAAGCATACATAACTAAAATCATAAATCCTACTAACAATCTACCACGCTGAAATAAAGGAAGTGTAGCATTGCCCAATCACCCGCTCTGAGCTGATATCCTATGCGCTTCATGAAACTCCCGCTTGTTGACCGATGAGACTTCACTGGTACCTCCCAACCAATGCTAGGGGTACTCTTCTTCCCCCTTAGCACGCCAAGCCACAAAAGGGCCACACACACTAACCATAGAATCAGCTAGCTCCTAGCTCGCCTCGCAAGGCCAAGCTACTACTCCTCACCGAGTTGGGTATCCCAACTCCCACAAGTTAAGTCAGTCAAGTATAAATTTTTGCAGCATAATGTTACGCATCACAGAAGAGATCCATCATCCTTCTCCTCCCTCCATCATATAGAGTTTCGAAGTCCTTTATTTTCCCCAAATCCCATTTAATTAAATGTTTAATATTTTAATTCATAAAAAATCCTCCCCGTACATGTATCACCCATCCCCTACATTCCTCCATAAATTAAATTCATTAATTAATTAATTATCCCTATTTCCCTTACTCACCTAAAGGCACTCCTAGAATCGTTTCTAGGTGTCCCCATATCCCCTTGCAAGTTTTAATGACTTTCCCCCTTCATAATTTACTAGTTGAGTTTAAATTAGAAAGTTCTTAAATGCTAGATACCTTACTAAGTTAGACTATCTGCTTTTTCCTTGTGTTTCCCCTTTCTTTTTATGTTTCCC
>SNQJ01S0082404.1:2318-25560 GCA_010110895.2 Picea sitchensis
TTAATAAAATGCATATTTTTTTTTATTATTAATTTCTATCATAAATTTGTTTATCTTGTATATAAATAAAATATTTTTTACTAATTTTTAACTATTAGTTTATTATGTTGAAATTGGAATCTTTCAGCGATTTATCTATTTTGTTATCATTTTATTTATTATAAATATTTAATATATTAATTTGAAATATCAATATTTTATTTAGTAATATTTAATGAAGAACATTGTTAATTTTATTGTGTAAAATGTTTAATCTTAAAAAATTGATTGAATATGTCAAATCCTACTACCACAATTAGATTTTGAGGCTTTATGGCTTAGATTCCCTCTGTAACGGTTTCAATTAACTTTAAATTGAAATTATTTTTCAATGATCAGAAGAAATATATATATTGTTATCATTTACATGGCTAGTACCAAAAGAGAAAGGGAATTCCTAGAGTGTGCCAAGTGGGGTTTAAAGGGAAATAATTTATGGATATTAATTGAATTCCAGAATTCCGAATTTTATTATTATTTGAGGAAAAATTTCATTTTCTGATTGAGTGTATAAGAGCTCAATCATTGAATACCTATCATAGCGTGGGTGTCAGAATCACATCCCATAGTTATTGGAGAGAATGGGGCTGAGGTACAATCAACATTGAGCAAAGTGAGCGGTCAACTGTCTTGAGGAAAGAGAGGAAATTTGTATGGAGAGTAACAAACAATTTTAAACATTGATTTTTTAGAGGAACAAGAAGTAGAGAAGAATGGAGAAGAGCTTGGGAGTTGGAAAAACAAGGGTGGGAAAATTTTGTAGCATGCTGGAGCATTTTTGGAGCTGGAAATTGAAGAGTCGGGTTGTCAGGCATGAAGAGTGAACTCCTAGGTGAGTTGCACTATATCATCAAGTGTTTGTTGTTGTTTTTGGTAGTGGTTTTCCTGGAAATGAGTCCCTTGAGTTCTTAGCAGATAGATTCCTAGCTACTTGAGCCAGATAGACTCTGATAAATGAATGGGACGCCTGATGGACTGAGGGTGGTCAAAGCTTACATTCCTTGTATTGGGGAGGTCAAGAGGAAGGGAGATGGAGGAATTTTGGGATATCCATAGGAGAAAATGAGTGTGTTGTGTGATATGGAGTTGTGAGGGACTGTGAGAGGCACCCTTCTTTTCTAGATTGCTAGCCTCAACTCAGAGGTGACTTGATGTTGAGATTTGGAACAACAAGTGTATGGTTGGGTGGAACATCCTTCCCAAGTAGTTGGTTGCAAAGACATTTATAAAAGATAATTGTTTATCTATTTTTTGATTTATTCCATGAATTGAATTGTTGTTCTTAACTCTGTATATGTGAATGGTTATTTGTTATTGTGAATGAGTTATTAGTTTCATTCAAGGTCATTTAGAATATTATAGATGCATTCAATTATGGGTATCATAAATTAGTTGAATGTGTATTTAAATCGTAGTTGGTAAGCTACATGATTTTTATTAGCAAAAGAAAAGTTCATTTTTATGTGTATTTCCACATAGTAATGTTCCCTGGTTAAGCCGAGGAACATTACAGAATGGTATTGGAGTTCAAGGTTCACCATTGAGCTTCTATGGAATAGGATCCAACATGAATTGAGAAGATTCTTGGTTGCATAATTTTTCCTGTGGCAAATTTGGGGAAAAATGTCGAACATAAGTGAAATCCCAAAATTATGAGAAGATTTTGGAGTTTTAGTGCTTCGGAGAAGACAAAGAAGAAAATTTACGGAATCGATACGAAATTTGTAGAGTCAAATTTGACCTTGGAAGTTTAATTCCTACATGTTTCATGGCGGCTATGAAGTTTTACGGATCGACGGATCAGATTAATTCGACCTGGAGAATTTTCGGTCGAGATTCAACTGCGAAAGATCATAGAAAGGCATTCCTGAAAGGCCTTCGGGAAGAAGTTTTTGTAAGGACTTGGAGTTAGGCATGATTTTGAGTCAGAAGGGAGGATTTCGACATTGCAAGCCCGAAATCATAAGAGTTTCCAGATCAACCAGATCCTTTCCCAGTCGTTGGATTTGTGGGAGGTGTTTTGAGAAAGCTCATTCAAAAGGTTGGGCGTGTTTTGGTGTCCAACAAAGTCATTATGACCGAGGTTACAATGCATAGTTTTTGGAGCCCAAGATGATCGTGGTCATTGAGTGGCACAATTTACGACTGTCCTATCTATTAAATGAACATGTTTCCTTAGAAGGGTCAAGGGTGAAGGAGAATTCCACATAAGTTGCAATGTGAGTGTGCCATGTAAGCAAGGGTGGGTGAATTAGTGAGTTCCACATATAATTTAGATGCAAGTATTTGAAAAAGAGAGAATTCTAATGGTTCAAAAAGGATGGTTTCTGATAAGTATTTGGAAGGAGGTTTTCAGAAGGTTCGTTCAGGGACAGTGCTTCTAATGGGTGAGTCTGATAGAATGAGCTCAATAGGATATTCTTAACACACATGTGCACACATTGATGTTCTTAACACTAGGAGGTTTGAGACCAAGGGTTCTTCTAGAACATGTCCAACAAAAATCCCTAAGCACAAACATATCAATCTTTAGTCGAGGCCGAGGAAGGTCTCACCCGAGATGCATAGAGGATCATTGAGACCATAAGGTCTTGTGTCGGGGATGGAGAATGAAACATAACTAAAAATACTGCAAATGGAATCCATGTAACTCTTATCTAATAATATAACAAGGACTAAGAATTAAAACAATACATGCACAAGTGTTACTCATTCATAACAAACACATAATAGAATATAACTACCATATATTTGCTACTGGATGTATTCCATCTTATTAGAGATATACATTGTGTTGAATAACTGACTTGAACAACCTTAAGACTTCATCCCATTACTATATAAACAATGGGAATAGAAAAGTATGTTCCTTGCACCAAGCTTTAATATTCAGATAGATACAAGACACAAGATACTTCTCCATACAACATAGGATTACAATAGTATAACTCAAAKCTTTGGGACTGGTGCATTCATAATTAATCATCCTCCTTTCTGAGATGACATATTTMTTTTATATCTATTTCTATTGGGGAGCGTTGTCCTTCACTGTTCTTATCCACTCGATTGTCTAATGTAATGGCCTCACACATTTCTAGTACCTACCAGGGATCCACGTAGGCTATTTGCATCAAGAGAAATAATAACTACCTAACTAGCTCCTCTTCTGGATGGACGACGTCTTCATCTGCTACTGGTAGCAATGAATCCGGGGTATATCCCAATGATTCATTTCTTTCTTTTATTCATACATATTCTTGGTTTCCGATGCAACTAAAAAAACTCACACTGACATGCTCAACTGAAAAAACTCGCACCAACATTCCCTTGACCCCCTTTAGGCTTGGAATACTACTTAACAAAACTCGATCTGATGCACATAGTACGGTATTCTTCTGTGCATCTCCTCAAGAGCTCGCAAAACTATTGGATGAGCGCACACAACTTTTGTTTGTGCATGCATGCAAAAATGGACCCAAAACTTTGGGTGCCAATACGCCCCCACTAATATTACCTTCCTCATCCTGGAGCAAGTTGCTTCATAAAAAGAAGTGAAAATTCAAAGGAAGAGAAAACCATCGTAGCGTAGGACAATTGTGATTGTGTCCCATTACTTTATCTGGGAAATTCATTGGTGCCTATGGTGAATTATGGATGAGAAGTGCATCTCCCTCAAGAGAGATAATCATTCATTGCTCGTTGTGTTGTTTTAGGGGGCTAGGCCGAGAAAGAAGTCTCGGATGGTCAAATTCTAGGGGTTCTGGAAGTGGTTACAGGATGTGATGGTAGGACTAGAATGAATGAGAGGACCGAGGAGAACTTGTCCTATCTTGCTTGGTCCTGTGGAGGAAGTAGTTTAGATGGTGGTAAGGAGGGTGTCAGGCTAGTCCCTAGGAGGGTCTGTTCTGAACAATGAAGGGGATGAAGCATGGTGAAAAATAAGAGATTGATGGGTGTAGGGGGAAGTAGAGAACCTATGACAGAAAGAGACTAAGTGTACAGAAAGCATTGGTTTGCAAGTATGAGAAAGGCAAGGATTGGCATTGGTCCAAGCAAGGTAATATATACGAGAAAGAGGTAGTGGAGGGAAAATGAGCCTCGGGGGTTTCTTGGTCGAGATGATGATAAATATTTATTGAATAAATGGCTAAGGCACACCATGAGAGGGTATTTGGGGAATCTCAACAATAATCTAGTAGAGAAAGGTGATGGATGGGGATTGAGGCCGTGGGATATATATATATAGGCATGAGAGAGAGAGAGAGAGGAAATTGGGGGGGAGGCGAGAAGGGAAAGTAGAAATAATTAGAAAATTGTAGTGGACAGGAAGATCAAAAAGTTAGATCAGTCGTACTATAGGGGATTATAGGAGAATGTGATGCTAGATAGTTACTTGGTGCATAAGCCAATGTCCCATCTGGGACTGTCAACCTTTTAAAGAATGGAAGTGGTAAGAAAGTGGATTAATAATTGTGTGACATGTGCTAAACATGCATGCCTCAAAACTTGGACAAGTATGCCTCCACAATTCACATTATTGATGATCTAGCTTTACCTGTTACTGGAAGGATCTCCCTTGTGAAGTTGAAATGCATGTACTGTCAAAATTAAATTTAAATTTATGCCGACTAAGAACTATGTGAAACACTATACTATCTATTCTAATATTTGATTTGAAAATCCTTATATGTTAATTAGTTCTTAAGTAGACACTAAACATTCAACCAGATTTGAGAAATTAAAATTGTCTTGACTATTTGCAAAATAACATGTGAAACTACTTATTTATCCATAAAATTCATTAACTAATAAATAACTTGTGGAAATAATGAGTGCCAAAATAGAGAGAACAAATAACAAATCTCATTATATGGTTTGATAATAGAGTTCACTCATCTTGGGGTGCGTCTATGGGTCTTCTTCCAAACAGTGAAAATACTCTATTAATGCTCAAATGCTTGATACAATGATGGATTACAATGAAAAATTTGAATAAATCCTTCACTCATGTTGCTCAAACCCAAAAATAGAGGTTACCATTGAATTCCTCTTGAAATTATGAGAAAAATAAGTATAAACTTGACTATGTTCTAAACATGTGCTTAAAGACCCCCTTTTGCATGCATAACAAGACTATAGGTCTCATACATGAAAAAATGGACTAATAATTTCATAAACAACACTTTAGCATAGATCTGACATCACCATTAGATTCATCTTGAAATTCTAAGAAAAATGAGTATAAACACTCTATACTTATCTCAATGAACTATGTAGCATAAAAAACGAGACAAATCCAAAATAGGAACAACTCTTGCATGCAAAATGAGAAAAATTATCTCTTTGGCTTGTATTTCCATGCACTATACTGTACCATACTATGTGTCATGTCCTTGATCCAAGCACCAGTTTCTATAGGGCACAGATTGGCCAAACCGTGTCCCAAACGTTATGGTGATGTAGGCATTAATATTTAATATATGTTGGTTGGTTGTAGCAAGAAACATGTGTGGCACATTGGTAGGTGGAATGTGTTAAGTTGTTGGTATATGGAATATTCCTCCATAGATTTTGTTGGAGGTTAGGGTTTCAAACCCGACCGAGCCCAACAATTTTGATCCTTAGGCCAACTTGGTCTTTTGGAAGGTGCCACATGGTTCCATTTGATTGGTCGATGTGGTAGCCTATCATTATCCCCTGTCGTCACCTGGCATATGAACCTTATACGTCACTTTTGATTGTGTTTTTGACATTCCTGCCACCTATTTTTCCATGCCATTGTATGGTAGGCCACATATCACTCTTCTAGTGGTTCCACGTGGACCATACAGTTTTCCACATCATTTGTACGGATGACAGGTGGTAGTTTCTAACTAGTCCAACTAGATGCCAAATGTGCCAAATATTAGTGACATGTGGTAGTATATCGTGCCACCACGTCATCATGATGATGTCATGTTGATGGCACATGTCCATGTGTCTCTTTCTGATCTTTCCGCTTGTTGTACGGATGTTGATGTCATCCTATCATCTCAACTATACGGAAGGACACATGTCATCCTATGATTTTTCCACCTTAGTTGTATGGATACCATGTGTTAGTCTGTGGCACTGACACATCATCATTATAACATCATATGTATGGAATTCCATGTCATCATTTTACACTCTTTCTTGAAAAAATCAAATGACCATAACTTTCTCATACTTTTTCCATGCCATTGTATGGTAGGCCACATATCACTCTTCTAGTGGTTCCACGTGGACCATACAATTTTCCACATCATTTGTACGGATGATGTGTGGTGTTTCTAACTAGTCCAACTTAGATGCCAAATGTGCCACATTAGTGACATGGTAAGTATATCGTATACCACGGCCATCATGATGATGTCATGTTGATGGCACATGTCCATGTGTCTCTTTCTGATCTTTCCGCTTTTGTACGGATGTTGATGTCATCCTATCATCTCAACTATACGGAAGGACACATGTCATCCTATGATTTTTCCACCTTAGTTGTATGGATACCATGTGTTAGTCTGTGGCACTGACACATCATCATTATAACATCATATGTATGGAATTCCATGTCATCATTTTACACTCTTTCTTGAAAAAATCAAATGACCATAACTTTCTACAACGTCCGGCTTGAAGCTTATCTACTTCATCATTGGAAATTTCTTTCCGAGCTATACACAATGAATTCATTTTCAATAGAATTTGAGATAATCAATTTTTAATCATTTTGGATCCTCGATGACACCTTCCCAAGAAGATTTTGGTCCTCCAAAAGTATATATCCTTCAACAACTTAGTGATGATAAATCTTTCTTCACTCTTCCACCTTGTTGAAATAAACTTCATGGATTATTCAACAACTTACTGATGATAAGACTATCTCACTCTTTCCAATCTTCTTGAAAATGTTCTTGATGATATCCATCTTGAATTGACTCTTTGGCTTGATTTTCTATCTTGATTCATTTACATCCCATTACTTCCAAAATATTAGAGGAAACCAAACTAGATCAGTGTACTTTTCTCTGATTCTTTGGAACATGGCTCTGACTCTAGCTCTTTCTTACAACTAATGGCACTAGTTTCTGGCTATAGATCTAACTCTAGTTCTAGCTCATTGATTCCTTCATTACAAAATTCTTCTCACTGACTCTCTTCTCCGCAATATCTAGATATGAATCTGGACTCAACATTCACTCCTATCTCCTTCTTTCTTTCCTGAAGACATTCCATCTTGCCAATCATGAAGCCAAGTCGAATGTTAATCTATGCCTCAGCCATTTAGCTTAATTGTTCCTGTACTACTTGATGTATCTGTTGGAGTCTTTGAATGATCTTTATGTTCATTTCCTCTCTCCTTCCCTGAAAGAAAAATCTAAACATGTTTTCCACAAACATCTGTACCGTTTGACTTGCTTCTTTACAAGGAATACATATTACATGAACATGGTATTTACATATGAACATTAACATTCCATTTTAGGACTCTTCCTAAAATGGTAACCATAATTGTTCCACTGCAGGATGCTTCCCCATAATGGAATAAAAGTATTTTAGTTTTCTTCCTCTGATCCTGACACTGATTCTAAATCCCAAAAATCGTTGAATCCAATTATAGGTCATCCAAGTAACCTATATAATCTCCAAAAGTCCGTTTCATTCATAAATGAAGTGAGAGTATTGTCGCCTCACTTTTATAGTATCACCCATCCATTCTTCTTGGATAACAAGCACCTGATTCATCACAATAATAACAAAGACTGAAATAACATTGTTGACCAAGTAAACCATTCCCTTAAATTCACAAACTTGGCCATTCATTGTTGTAGCTACTAACCATACTCCATTGATTAGTAACAAAATTGAATATATAGATGCAAAAAAGAATGAACCATCAACATATTTTCTCTTCTTAACAGGAACAACATCAACCAAATGACATGTTTTACTTTCAACCATAGGCTATAAATTTGAATCCTGGATACTAGCATTCACTAGCATTTTCACATGCCCCGTAGTGACAACAATCAAATTTGTCTTCATTTGATGATTTGTTACAATGAACTCAATCCCATTCTTGTAAATATGATACTTGTTTTATTCCCTATAGAAAATGGTCTTCCTATCATACAATTATGGACTTCCCAAAACCATCCCACAAATTTCTAGTGTAACCATGTCTAACTCTACCTCATCAATGAAACAAGATGTTATCACAAACCGTAACTTACATTGCTTAGTTACATGTATCTGAGCATTATCACAAATCCAACCCAAATGATACAGTCTCAGATAAGACCTATTTTCTAATCCCAAATTCTTAACAACTTGATCTGAAATAAGATTTACTTGTGATCCACTATCAAAAAGTGTATCAAGATTAGTGTGCATTGAGATAACTCGTAAATGAAATTGTTCTTTTTTTCCCCTTCCATAAGAGATAACATTATCCTTTGAAGAAGAAGTATGTGAACTAGAACTAGAACAAATATCTATACCTTTAATTCCCACAATTGTAACTTTAGAATCTAATCCAAGATCCTGAACTATGGTTGTGGCCTTTTGTTTACCCTTGTCCTTGAACTTCTTTGGTACCCTCTCTGGATGAAACTTCCAACATGTTTACTCCTCATGTCCTTTCTTCTTGGAATGAGAACATGTAATCTTCTCTTCTTCCTTTCCCTTCGATTGTTTCTCGAAGTTATGTAGCTTCTTCAAATGCTTCTTGAAGTTATGTGACTTTCCTTTGCCTTTACCACTAGTTCCCTTGGACTTCTTTCAATCCTTATACATTTATTCCACCATGGCCTTCATTTTCATTAATGCGGAAAATAATTCCTATTAAGTACCGAAAGGATTTTGATTATAAGAATCCCCATCTTTTGTTGAAGTCATTTCTTTCTTTCAAAATGCATGCCTTGAACCAATATTAGGAATGTACTCTTCAATGATCCTTCACCAAGATTGATTTTTGAACCTTGTAAGACTTCACTTGAAGATAAGCATCAAACCAACTCTGACACCACATGATCCAAAAATCCTTAGATGCCAATTAGTTCTTAAGAAAACACTAAACATTTGACTAGAATCAGGAAATTAAGATTGTCTTGACTATTTGCAAGATAACATGTGAAAACACTTATTTATCCATAAAGTTCATTAATTGATAACGAAATTGTGGAAATAATGAGTTCCAAAGTAGAGAGATATGGAGACATCAAATAAAAAAGGTCATTACACAGTTTGATAACAGAGTTCACCCATCTTGGCCTACGTCTTAGGGTCCACTTCCAAACAATCATACCAATCTATTAATGCTCAAATGCTTGGTACAATGATGGCTTACAATGGAAAATTTGAATACATCCTTCAATTTTGATGCCCAAACCCGGAAACAAAGTTTACCACTAAATTCCTCTCGAAATTATGAGAAAAATGAATATAAACTAGACAATGTTCTAAACAAGTTCTTCAAGACCTTATTTTGCACGCATAACGAGACTATGGGTCTCATACATGCCAAACTGGACTAATATTTTCATACACAATAATTTAGCACATAATTGACATCACCATCATATTCCTCTCAAAATTTTGAGAAAAATGAGTATAAACACTTTATACTTCTCTCAAAGAACACTATAATGTGCAAAACGAGACAAATCCAAAATAGGAACACCTCTTGCATGCAAAATGAGGAAAATTATTTCTTTGGCATGCATTTCCATGCACCATACTATACACATCGTACTACATGTCTTGTCCTCGATCTGAGTACCAGTTTATATAGGGTGTGGATTGGCCAAAATGTGGCCCGAAATTTATGGTGACGTAGGCATCAATATTTAATAATATTTGTTGGTTGGTTGTAACAAGAAAGGTGTGTGGCGCATTCGTAGGTGGAAGGTGTTAAGTCATTGGTATATGTAATATTCCTCCATAAATTCCATTGGAGGTTGGGGGTTCAATCCCCACCAAGCCCAATGATTTTTATCCTTAGGCCAACTTGATCTTCTTGAAGGTGCCACGTGATGCAATTTGATTGGTACACGTGGTAGCCTATCATTATCCCATGCCGCCACTTCGCGTACGACCCTACCATGTCACTATTGATTGTGATACTAACATACCTATCACCTATTTTTCCATGTCATTGTATAATAGGCCATGTTTCACCCTTCTAGTGGTGCCATGTGGACCATACAGTCTACCACATCATCCATATGGATGACATGTGGTAGTTTCTAACTGGTCCAACTAGATTCCAAATGTTCCAAATTTGAGTGACACGTGGTAGCCTCTCATGCTGCCACATCATCATGTTGATGTCATGCTAACGTCACTTATCCAGGTGTCTCTTTCTGAGCTTGCCACTTGTCGTATGGATATCGATTCCATCCTTCCATGTCTATTGTATGGAAGGACACGTGTAATCCTTCGATTTTTCCACATCAGTTGTACAGATACCACATGTCAGTATGTGGTGCTGACACGTAAGCATGTTGATGTCATTCTGATGTCATCTATATGGACTTCCATGTCATCATTTTTCCCTATTTCTTAAAAAATTCAAACGACCATAACTTTCTCATACGACATATGTTTGAGGCGATTCACATGTCGTTGGAAAGATATCATCGAGATCTACACAATGAAGTTGTTTTTCAAGAGCATTTGAGATAATCAATTTTTGATCATTCTATGTCCTCCTAGATCAATATTACTAAAATGCTTTGTAAAGTATGAAAACAAGACTAAATGGAAGTTGACCCTTGAGGTTCGTAGTACACTTTCAACCTGTTTCCATTAAGGAGACCTTTGAGTGGTTGTCCTTGTAGAATTTTTATCTTGGAGGCATCGGTCACACATTAACTGGAGAGCTTGTATATGTTATTTTACAATACTGAACACAATGCAATCATTCGAGTATACCTCCAAAAACTT
Organism: Picea sitchensis; assembly: GCA_010110895.2. Lineage (NCBI taxonomy): Eukaryota > Viridiplantae > Streptophyta > Pinopsida > Pinales > Pinaceae > Picea > Picea sitchensis. The sequence goes on from SNQJ01S0082404.1 coordinate 13,326, forward strand.
ATGGATAAACTCTTTGAACGTTGTTACCACTATTCGATAAAATACTGCTTGGGAATTTTTTAATCTGAAGGGCATGACTGTATATACAAAGGACCCCCATTCAGTTGCAAAGGTAGTTTTGGTCTGATCTTCCTCTATGATTTGAACTTGGTGATATTCGGAGATGCCATCCATGAAGTAGTAGGCTTCCCTGCCTCCAACGTTCCCTAACACCTCATTTGTGAATGGATTTTGGAAAGGGTCATGGACACAAGCTGCATTGAGGCTCCATAGATCGATGCATATTCAGATTTCCTTGGTATTTTTTGGTTGAACGACCATGGGACTAATCCAGTCATATTCTTTGACAAGGACAATGATTCTGGCATCCAACATGCGATCTATCTCCTTCTGCACTTTTTCTTTGTATATAGGATTAATATGGTAGGGTGTTCTCTTGAATGGCTTGGAGTTGGGTGTAAGTTGGATCTTCATAGCTTCTAAGGATCCCGTGATTCCCTTCATCTCAGGAAAACTTCGAGGAAATAAGTATTCATACTCTTTCAGGGGGTCAACCACCTGAGTGACTGTCTCCTTGCCCTGATAATCCCCCATAATGGCCATCTTTGGTGCTTCCTAGGTCCCAATAGTTATTTTCTTATTCTTGATAGGGCCACTATAATATAGCACAATTGTCTCAGTTGGCCTTCCCTCTAGAGCGTGTTCTACTTCGGACTCTCGGATATGGATGTTGTGGGGGTTGTCATTGTCAATGTTGTCCATATCAATCTTCTAGAAATGGACTACTTCTTTCATCTTGGCCACCGAATGGTGATATGAGTAGACCATTGGTGGACTAGTATCTTTTGGATACCAATGAAAAATAAATTTCTTAACTTGACCAAGAGCTTTGCTGAGAACTGGAGAGTCCAAAGTGAACCAAAATGTTGAAAGGAACTGGGAAGACATATGGGTCGACTCACTTTTTTTTCCTTTGGATTTCTTCCTAGATGTATCAACTATGAGGGATCATATACATGATATGGACAAACCAATTGACATATTGGGCTTGGGAGATGTTCTTAGGAGTCCAACATCATTAACAAAAGGAGATGTGTTCCCATGTATCCTTAGTCCCCTTATATTGGTTGGCAAGTTCAAAGTCAGTGCTGGGCATAGAAAAGTTTTGACCCTATCCATCGCACTACATTCATGATTCAAGCACACCACCTTATTGAGACCTCATACAAATTCCCCTGCCATCGATCCAAGACCTCTTTAGAATCCATATCATATGAATTAATACTTCTCCAACTTAATTCTCCATATATTGTGGGGTTGATGTAGTCCTCCCTACGCCTCGTGACCTTGTAAATATTTTCAATTTCCAATATTTGCACATCCTTGTCGGTAGGCTCATTTAGTGGTCTCTTTCATATCAATCTAGTGGAGCGACCAAGAACATGGTGTCAGTCTCAAATGACACTTAACGGTTTTTCAAATTCAACACAACATTGTTATAAAAATCTTGGTTGATTCCTAGCAATGGAGGGTAGGGATCCAACTCATCCATGATTTCATTGACTTTGAAGTCGACCTTTGTTTTTACTCCTTCTATATTCACCTCAACCTGCTCCAGCTAACCGATGGGGTAGATCTTGTACTAGTTGGCTAATTGAAGTTGAATGGGTGACTAGACCAACTTTGGTTTCCCCATCACTTCAAAGTATTTCTTGGATAATATGTTCACATCGGATCCTAGATCCAACATGACTCCATCCATATCATACCACCCAAACTATGTTATCATCTTGAACTCTCAACTAGTGTGTTTTTACTTGTTGACCTGGTAGACATCCCTTTCTAGCAGTGGAGTTGCAATGGTGGTCTCCTCTCCTTGTTATTACATGCAAGAAGTTAACATCTGAGTCAACTTACTCGCAACTTTTGGATATCTTAGCAAATGCAAAAAACAGTGCAAGAAGGTATTGAATTGAACTTTTTCTTCTGCCATGCGACTGAGGTCGCACAAGGCTTCTGCGCACGCTGTGTGTTACAAATATTCTTAGTGTTATTCATACGCTTCATGCATAGTGCATTGCAACATAATATGTCTATGTGATTCTCCGATTGATCTTTGGGTGGCATGCTAGATTTATTCACGCATGCGAGATTCCTCTAAAGATATATGCATCACGCACTCTAGTTCTTCTCATGCACATGCTTCCTCCATTGACCTATGTGTCACTCATTGTACTTCTTTGTAGATCTATGCTTCTTCTAGAGACCTCCACGTCTTCCTCTCGGACCCATGCCTCTTCAAGAGACTTCTTAGTTGCGCATTACAACTCCTTCCATGCCCATTCTTCATCCAAGGCTTGTTGTGCATCACGCAAAAAGTACTTATGTCGAGCTGCATGAAACATAGGATGGGGATGGGGGGCCTTCCTGATATTTACCTCTTCTTGTTGAAATGAACCTTATCCATGCTCAAAGTGTGCCCCTATTAACTCCCCTCCATGGGTTACTACCTGAACATTCACTTCTCCATTCTTCTTTTGGTTTTTTCACGACTCGATATGTACCATGTTACAGTTACCCTTCTTTTCCTCCCACTTTTTCAGAAAGTCTAAAAAATCCCCAGTTACATGTTTGGGACTATAACAGTATGCATAGAGCACATGTGGCTTAGTGTAGAATCATGAGACATAACCAATCTCACTGCAATTGAAACATGTGGGCGGTTTTTCGCCTCCTCCACCATTTTATCGTCCATGGTCCCGTCCATACCCATCTTGAGGTCCTCTTTGATATATTCCTTTGTTTTCTCCACAATGCTCACCACACTTTTGTTCCTATTGTACCTAGAATTATCTTGGGTATTGTCTTACATCATTTGGAGGGAGTGACAGCTATTGATATCATGGACAAAAAACTTACATAATTCACAAAAGGGGGTGTGATTTATTGCTTGATACTTTTTAAAGGTGGGACAACGAGGTGGAACATTGCCCCACTGTGTGAATATTTTACACCATTCTGATTGTCCATATGGAAATGAACTCGACGTGGCTATCACCACAATATTTGGAAGGATCGGGCACTCATCTTGTCAATGCCCTTCTATGCGGTATGTAGTGCACCACACATGTTCACGCATGACTTTAGACTTGGCCATATCTTGAAAATGTATTGTTAGGTTGGTCGGTTGTGACCGAACCTATGCCAACCCAACCAATGTTTTTGCACCTCCATGTGTGGCTTCCAAGCGTATCGTGATCTCGACTACCTCTTCCTGAGTCATCACCTTTTGTTGGGTGAGCGAGACTCGGATATGGGGGGGCAACCCTAAAATGAACCATTCTCTATGTTGGACATCCTATATCTATAATGTTAGCCTATCCAACAATATTTTGAACCATTGGTCATAATCACAGATGGTATCTCCTTCTTTCTACTTGATTTCCTTGATTTTTGTAATGCATTGGGACTCTGACTTCAGATTCTAAAATTATCGAAGAAGATCATATTTGATTTCGGTCAGGGACCTCACCTATCCCATTAGTATAGTAGGCTTATATTTCATGTACCATATTAAGGGTCGAACCCTAAACATAGTCTCCAGTTTCACGATATTATTTACCTCATCTGTAACTCTCTTTATAGACTAGATTTCTTTGCAGGTGAACCAGTATTTCTCGGCATCATCCTTACCCATTCCATGGAACATGGGAAATCTTAGTGTACTATATTGATTGGTGATCTTGGGACCAAGGTTAGTTCCACAATTTTGACTGCTATTTCCTAGATCCTTCCACACCACTATCGCTTGGGGTAAAGTATTGTTGACTTCATCTTCTCATTCACTTGTGTCGTCACTTCTTTCCTCTTCTTCCCTTTCTTCAACTTCAAACTTTTCAATATATGATGTGTGTTCTTCTTGATTAAAAATGCACAAGGGGGGTGGAACAAAATGGGGGTAAGACGATCTTCTCCTAAAATGTTTTGTGAGGGGAACCAAAGATCCATCTAGTTGTAGTTACGTAAGATAATCCAACATGATCAATGTTAAGAACCAAATATCAATATAGCATAGAAAAACCTCAGAATAAGTACTCAACGCCTTAAAAAAGAGAGAAACTTAGATAATAAGTCTCTTCGAGGGGGGAACGTCCTTATGCCCACATAAATGTACAATTACAAGATGATTCAAAATGAAAATGTCTCCTTGGTATATATAGGAGACTAGGAGGTATAATTACAACTAATGGACTAAAGCCGACATAAATAAAATAAAATTACTAATATAATATGCCCTAATTAGAGTAATGAACCACTATTGGGATTAACATGCCTTCCTTGAGACAAATTCATGATGCTTGAGTAAATTTGGATGCTTTTGTATAAACTCATCTTCTAGGTGGAATCTTCGTGAATGGTTCCTCCATTTAATGTGGATATAGAAATGGATCTATTCCTGTTGGTGAATTCATTTGGAGTGATGTCTTAGGGATCAATTTATTTTCAGCACCTACGTCAAGTTCTAGAAATATAGTTTGAGCTGGGATCTTGCCACCTATAACCTTCTTTAAGCATGGCTGCGCAAAGCTGGAGTGTTATTTTCACGTGAAGATGGGGCAACTCCAATTTGTATTCCACATAGTATAATATTTTGCAACACCTTAAGGGCCATAGTACTTTGGTGGTAATTTATTATCCTTATTGGATTGCTTGAGAGACATATGTTTGTATGTTTGTAGTCTTAAAACACCAATCCCCTACTTCAAAACTTCTTTCACTCACGATGTTGATCTGCTTGTTCTGTTTCATATGATTTTGTGTACCATGGTTAGGTTGTCATCTTTAATATTTGGAGAACTTGTTGATGATGCTTGATGTGATCTTAAGCTACTTGAACTTAGATTTTTTTCTTTTAGAAGAAGTGATGGGAGGAGGTGGTATCCATGGAGTGCTATAAATGATGTCATTTTGTTGTAGTATGAAAAGAAATGTTATACCACCATTCTACCAAGAGTATTATTTGAACCATTGTGTTTGTTTATAGGATGGAGCAATGAAGGTAGCTCCATACATTTGTTCACTATCTCGGTTTGTCGATAGGATTGAGGATGATAGGATGGCTATGAACCAATTAATTACCCAAACAAGAAAATAGTGTCCAAAATGTCTAGTGAAGATGGGATCTTTGTCCTTACAATAATCTTTGGGCTTCTGCATGTAGCTTTGAATTGTCTCCATGAATGTGGTGGCAACTATACTAGCTTTTGAGAGTTAGAAGTTCTACAAAAGTGTGTGTGCTTGGTCATTCTATCAAGAATCGCCATGAGTGACATAACAACCTGGACCTTTGGTAACCCTATAGTGAAATCCATGGAAACCTCCTCCCAAAACTAAATTGGGATGGCTAATGGTTATGGGCTTAGAGGTCTTAATTGTTCCCTGCCACGTTGGCAAACCAAACATTACGCCACAAACCTTTGAACATCAACATTTTTTAAGGCCATCCCAAAGAAATTCCTTCTTGACCCTATGGTAGAATTTTAAAAATCCCGAGTGCCCTGGAGAGGTACGAAATTCCAATAGTACCTTTTTGTTTGAGTAGCGTTGGGATTTCTTGCATAGTATAAGCGATCTTTGTACCATCTGGTTGAATCATTTTCCGTATGAAGTAGCCAATAAATTAATCTTTGAATTCTGTTGCAACCTTTGATGAGAGTCCCTTTTTCATCATTCTTCCATTGATATCTTGCTTCTATTATCCAACCGGGTTGTATGATCGAGATAGCATAGAAGACCTCAACATCTTCATCCTTCCACTTGAGACTTGCTATAGAATTATTATCATCAAAAAATACTAACACAAATTTTTGAAGAAGGGGCTTGAAAAGTAAAATTCATCAACTTGGAATGTGGAAGGTGCATTTGTGGGATAAAGGACATGACAAAGGTCATAATGGCTTTCATGATTTTGGAATGTTGTTTTGGGATATCTTCATCCTTCACTCTAATCTGATGACTACAGAGCGAAGATCAACTTTGTGAAATAGGTGCTCATGTAGTTCATCTAACAATTCATCAATGATAGGAATGGGAAACCTGCTTTAATAGTGATCTTGTTGAGATCTCTATAATGTTGGACACCTCATGAGCCATCTTTCTTGAATACCATTACCATAGTGTAGAGTAAGAACTTTAGCTAGATCTAATGCGACCCTCTAACATTTCTTCAACCATGCACTCAATTTCACTCTTATACGGGCATAAGAATGTCAGCCATGGCCTGATGTTAGGATGGACACTCTGAGGAATTAGATGAATATCATGATCATGATTCCAGTGGGTGGAAGTCCTTTGGGAATATCTTCAAATACTTTGGAATGATATCAATGATCCCTTAGTCTGCCAAATGGTGTCTTAGATGTTTGAACATGTATTGAGCATATTTGTGCAATAACAACTTGATTCCCCTTTTTCAATAATTTTTTTTTTTTTTCCTAGTCTCTGTTACTATGTACAACTATAGGATTTTATCTCAATTTATTTTCCTTCAATAATTTCATGAAAAGTTCTTGAAAATTAAATCCCTGTTCCCTAATGATTGTAACCATTGGATTCTAGTACAACATATGCACCACACATGGGTATAGAAATCATTGGATTATTTATTACATATTCTCCCATAGTAAAGATTGATCTTATTGCATTCTTGAGCAATTGATAGTTCCTCTATCTGAAATCGTACTTGGAACTTCGGTGTTGGATACCACAAGAAGCAATTGAGATCTTTCGCTAATTTATAGTGAATGAAATTATGGTACTACGGAATCAATTGGGACTAATACCTTTTTTTCTTTTTGATATGTCTTTAGTGATATAACGAGGGTTTGAGGGGTGCTAATTCCGACCAATGCATTACACAATATCGTGAGAATCAACTCTTAGATGAAAGTGATTCTACGTTTTCATCTTGAATGGTTTGTTGTTCATGTTCTTGTTCTTCTTCTTCACAATCTGTGTAGAATAATTTCTTCTCCCCACCATGTCCCTTCTTGTACTGTTGTTAAAAGAATTAAATGCATAATATGCTTTGCTTTTCTTTCTCCAATTATTGAGGTGTCAACCTTGTAGGTTGAAGTGTTTTTATAAGAAGCATTATTTTCTCTATATATGTTAGGATTGGGTCCTTCTAGTAGCTTCGCAGCCATATTTTTACTTTCAACATTTCTTGCCACCCTAAATGCATTCTCCAATGATTTTGTTTAAAGAAAGTGAGATTCTCATGTTGAATATTATCTCTTAAAGTTCCTATGAATACATCGATAAATTATGCTCATATAGAATATTTGTTGCCTATATTCAATCTTTGGAAGTTCTATAATGTGCTTCGCAACTAAACCCTTTTGCTGAGATTTATCAATTGGCTAAGAAGGTATTGCTCCTTGTATCCTCATGAGTGTGCTATCATTTCTTCCATGAAGAATGTCCAGTGATGAGTGATTCACGAGAACAAAGCCATCTATACCAAACAAGAACCGTTGGGTTCTAAATATAAAGAAAACAATTCGTACTGTGTAGAACGTACCTTGAATCAAATAATTTCTCCATCCCCAGTATCCATGTGATATAGGGTCCTTGCCATCATTTCGCATATCAATCTTAGGAGCATTGGTTGATCTTCAGCAAAGAAGTTAGAGTTTCTCCATTCTTGATTCGCAACTTCCTTGTGTCCTCATCATTATTTTCATGGGATGCATTTTCATTTTTTAGGTGTCCTCTCTATTAGTAAACTTTTCAATCCTTCCATGATCTCCTCTTTTAAACCATCCATCACAGTATCCATTATTACTTCCAAATTAGCTTCAGTTGAATCCATCTTCCTTTGTAGTTCATCTTTTGTTCTTGTCTTCTTTTGTAAAATCATTTATGTCCTAAGCATTTCTTCACCTTCAAAAAGTCCAATTAGGATTTTTTGGTGGCTTATTTGGTGTATAAGTTCATTTTGTGGGTGGCATGTTGGCCAAGTATCACTTTTGAACCTTTAGCACTGATGTGGTTCTACTTTTGAACAATATTTCATACAATATCTCTAAAAGTTTCAGCCGGGTATGAAAATTTATTTTTGGTTACTACGATGTTTCTTCTTTGCAATACCATGGAATACGATCAAAATTGGATGTGCCAAGTGAAATTTATGGTAACCTTCCCACAACTTGATGATTTGGAATTTCAGGGAGATCTCACTTATATGGCTGCACCACAAATAAATGTTATAAAATTATGAAAATCATACCGGAAATACTACGGACTATCCACTATCCAATGAAACCAATCTCACTCAATTTTGGATACTCTAGGAAAGAAGTTATGATTGCACGGAACCTTCTTATCCCGAAGGACTGAGTGGATGCCCTATCTTCCACCGGTGTATCCACAAATTTAGCCTATGAACCAGAATCTAAATGTTTTACCAAATATACCTTACTAATTTATTGAACCAAAGCCTCGAGGGGAGCTCTGAAACATTCTGAAAACTTTTGTAGCGAAATGCGCAATGACTTCGATTTAGGATTCCATAACCTATCTTGCACATGTTGTATCTTTGAAATTGTAAAGACTAAGTCCATCTTTATTTATGTTTTTTTCATCCACATTCTTCACCTTCTCCACTTGAACTATTTTTCATCCACATTCTTCACCTTCTCCACTTGAACTAACTATGCACCACCAACATGCGCTCTTGCCTCTAGGTTGATCCATGCACTACCACCTCGAGCTTCATCTCTTGGTTCAATTTCTGCACTTCCACCTTGCATAGAGTTAGTTTCTTTGCTCAACACACAACTTATTTGTGCACCACTCACTGGGATACTCAACTTACCACCACTACACCGAGATCCAAAATATCGTTTGATTGTTACCCCACCATACTACGCCACAACTTATCTTCTTGTCAGCATGTAACCATGTGAAGCTTCCTCTTCCGAGTCCATCAACAAACCAATAATTTGTGCCCTCACACCACACATGTGCGCTCTTCCTCTTCTCAAGGTTGTGGCATACTTCAATAACCAAAGGGTATGGGCTTTATCACATAGGTCCTCACTACCACCACTGTTACTACCAGTATCTTTGATTCCAAGCCTCTTCGTAGGCATGTCCTCTCTTGTGCTCCACTCTGGCACAAGATCCTCTCCCACACCACTTCTTGGTGTGATCTTCCTCTTCACTATGGGTCTGACACCTCTCTGCACACCCTCGACTAACTCTTCGCTATTCTTCTGCTCAACTTTCTCCCTTAGCTCATATCTTCTTACATATATTTCAACTTTTTTTCTCCTCTTCTCTTCTAGGTCCATTCCATTCCTCACCTCATTTCAACAACTTCTTGGATCCTCATCACTCGATCCATACTCTAGTTATTTTTCCCTCACCTTTTCTAGAAAACCCCCTTGGCTCTACAGTGTTTACTCATCCATCCTATAAGGCTCCATGTGCATCATTATTTTTTCTATGAACAACATCTTGATCCAAAGGGGGATCTCTTTTAACATCCACTTTCTTGGAGCTTCTTCAAACTTTCTTTCAACCTCACTGAAAGAATCACTATATTCTATAGCAAACTCAACAATGTAGTTTTCCTTTACTCAGGAAAACCAAAAATCAATGACAGGATCCAATCATTCATTTGTGTTTAAATTCATGTTTAAATTTGATTTTCAAATATGTACATGGAGCTTTGTCTTTCAGTCAACGGTCACATCGGGAGGCATGGGGAAGGATTTGCGTGGAATGAAATAGTGAGCTACTCAATGAATGATGGGTTCATCAGTCATCAAGTGTTTTTTATGACTTTAACATTTTTTTATTAAAAAGTTCCTTTTTCATCTTAATCAATGCCTCCATTGGCCCAAACCACCCGAGAGTTATTTTCTATAGATTTATGTGTTTATACTCTTGGTACTTGGCCAATTAACCTTTGAATATGGTTGTGGACACTTTGGGTTTAGTGTAGGTTTGCTTTAATTGTTCAAATAATCAAAGAAAATTAATCTTAAGAGAAATTGTTAATCCCTAAATAGTGGCTCAATACCCCTTAATTGGGGTATATTATATTAGTAATGTTATTTTATTTATGTCGGCTTTAGTCCATTAATTGTAATTGTACCTCCTAGTCTCCTATATATACCAAGGAGACATTTTCATTTGGAATCATCTTGTATTTGGACATTTATGTGGGGTATAAGGAGGTTTTCCCCTAGAAGAGGCTTACTACCTGAAATTATCTCTTTTTCAAGGTGTTGAGTACTTATTCTGAGGTTTTTCTATGCTATATTGATATTTTGTTCTTAACATATGCTATCAGAGCTCAAGGTCTTGGGGTTTTGCTGCTACATCTGAGACACCATGGAATTTTTGCTATAAATTATTTTCTACAACGTTTCAGAAGGAACGACTAGGAGGATATTTAATATACAGATCAAGGTATGTTGGGTTAAAATTTCATCTCCTGATGCATTATACTTCCCGAGATACATCATGTGTAATATAGGGTTATGCAATCATCCTAAATTGAGTCATTGTAGAATTTTCACTATAAAATGTTTTCTGTAACGCTTCATACCTTGAACTCTGGAGACTATTCATATAAATTAGTAGGGTATCTGTGGTAAAATGTTCAGCTTCTGGGTCATCTTACATTTGTATATAAACCTTGTGGAAGATAGGGTATCTGACTAGTCCTATTGACTAGTCTCAAGTAGGTGTTCCAGGTAAAAAAATCATAACTTCTTCATAGAGTATCCAAATTGAGTGAGACTTGTTGCATTGGATAGTGTACAGTCCATAGTATTTATGGTACAATTTTCATAATTTTATATCAATTATTTTTTGCGGGGCACGCTATACAAGTGATATCTCATGAAAAGGCAAAAAATCAGCAAGTTGTGGGGAAGTTACCGAAAATTCCACTTGCCACATCCAATTTTGATCAGACCTATGGCATTGTAGAGAAGAAATATCAAAGAACTAAAAAAAACAAAATTTCATACCCAAAAGGGTTGAAATTTTGGAGATACAATAAAAGGAATATTCTCTAGCAGAACCACCTCAAAATCAAGGTTTAAAGTGATACTTGGCCAACATACCACCAAAAAAGGGAACTTATACACCAAATAAGCCTCCAGACAATCCTACTTGGACTCTTGATGAAGGTAAAGAAATGTGTAGGGACATAAATGATTTACAAAAGAAGACAGAAACAAAAGATGAACTACAAGGGATGAGGGATTCAATGGAAGCTAAGTTGGAGGCAATAAATACTAACATGGATGATTTAAAAGGGGAGATCATGGAAGGATTGATAAATTTCCTAATAGAGAGGAAACCTGGAAGTGAAAATGTATCCCATGAAATTCATGATGAGGACACAAGGAAGATGAATCAAGAATGGAGAAACTCTAACTTTGGGTTGAAGAACAACCACTTTCCTAAGATCGATATGAGGAAGTTTGATGGAAAGGACCCAATCACATGGATACTTCAGATGGATAATTCTTTGATCTACATAATGTGCCACATACACAAAAGGTACAGATTGATTCTTTATATTTAGAACCCAATCAATTTGTGTGGTATCGATGGATTTTTTCTCGCAAATCACTCGTCACTTGGACAATTTTCACGGAAGAAATGATAGCACACTGAGAACTTCCAAAGATTGAATATAAAGGTAACAGATATTCCAGATGAGCACTTGATTGATGTATTCATAGGAACTTTAAGAGATAACATTCAACGTGAGGTTCGCCTTTGGGAACACAAATCATTGGAGAATGCATTTAGGGTGGCAAGAAATGTTGAAAGTAAAAATATGGCTATGGCTACTAGAAGGACCAATCCTAACATATATAGAGAAAATAATGTTCCTTCTTCTAAAACACCTCAATAATTGGAGGAAAGAAAAGCAAAAGGTTTATGCTTTAATTTTGACAGCAAGTACAGTAAGGGACATAAGTGTGGTGAGAAGAAATTACTCTACATATATTGTGAAGAGGAAGAAGAATAAGAACAAGAACAATAACCATCTCAAGATGAAAATGTAGACACGATTTCTTTTGAAGAGTTGACTCCCACAATATCGTGTAATGCATTGGCTGGAATTATCACTCCTCAAACCCTCAAGATCAAAGGATATATCAAAAAGAAAAATGTAATATTCCTAATTGATTCTAGTAGT
>SNQJ01S0082405.1:7756-27468 GCA_010110895.2 Picea sitchensis
CTCTCAATACGATATTTAATATTAATATTATAGGATAGATATCATTAATTTTACTTTATAGTTTATTTATTAATATTAATATAAAATAGTATATACAAGTATATATCCATTTTAACTCTAGATTCAAGAAGGATCAATTTCTAGGTACAAATCTTTATTATCATAAACAAAATCAAAATTCCAAAATTACATTTAAAAACATTAAAAATTACATTGAATAAAATTTAAATAATTGTTTATAATATTCTTTTAAGTAAAAAGTGTTATAGCATTATATAAATTACTATAAATCTTGGTGCAATGTTATAATATTCTTTGAATTACTAAATCTTATGTTGTTGTCGGTTGCACTGGTGATACATAAACATGATTATAAATGTGAACTCACAAACATGATTATAAATGTGAACTCGAGAGTGCGTGGGAATTGTTGGGTGCAAAATGTATATGGCGGAAGTGTTGGGTGCAAGATGTATATCACCAGGACATGAAAAATGAAAAATAAAAATAAATATGAATAATTAATTGAATAAAATTTAAATTTAAAACAAATAGATGATTAATGTATTAAACAATGCATTAACTCATTATAAATAAGTTAGTTGCACCAGCCATTGATCTCAAAATTGACCTACAATTTTAAGAATTCAAGTCTCCATAATACACTCATGGTAAGATTATGAAATCTTCCATCTTCTTGGTTCAACTCTCTTCACATTGATTTCTACTAGTTGTATCCAAGCACTTGTTCAAATTAAGGAATGCCCGTAGGAAAAGTGATCACAATACTACATAGGAAAAGTGAACACAATACTACAGGTAATAATTGCCCTACTCATTTTATGTAGGGCATAAATATAATCACTTTAAACACAAAACTTATGAATACTTTATAGAAATAAAATGATCCTCGTTGTATCCATGGATCTTACAACTATATTTTTTCCACAGAAAATTTCACATTATATTTATATAGAAATATAAGTTGTTCTCATAATAGTCAATTACACCAGAAGTTCCTTTGGATTTCATGGACTGTTCTACAATGAGAGTTTCTAAAACCCCTACAATAACTCCGACATCTCCACTGTGTACCAAAATTACATTGTCATGAAGAAAACAACATATTGTACCTGATCATACTACTACACAAAAGTCACCCCAAAAAACATTTTATAAACTATGGGAACATCCCCTATAGACTTCTAATATAGATTTAAGAACAAAGGTGGGCCTTCATGGCCTCCTTCCCATAGATTGTATGCAATGATCCCAGGTTGCTTTTGAAGGGCCTGTTTTGATAAACTGACGACCTCTTGATTTTCTTCTCTAAAAACATGGACAAAGGATATAGTCCCGAAGAGCTTGATGAGATTAGAAATCTTATCCTTCCAATAGTCTAAGGTGACAACCTGTAACGCGCCTTTTCTCTTTAGCCAATCAATGACTATTTTTGAGTCTCCAAGAACAAGTAAATCTATGATTGAAAGTCGAGATGCCAAGGTTAGTGAAGCTCGTACCCCGATAAGCTCAACCCTTGTATTTGTTCCATGACCACAATTTAAGGTCCATTTATAAGTTGAAAGATCACTAATGTTTATCACCCCGCCTGCATCACTTTAATCACCATTTTGTTGTGCTACCCCATCAAACCACCCAATAATTTTTTGTTCAGGTATAGCAAAGACAATATCTCTAGGGATTTGAACTTTTACCTTTTTTCTGGATCCTCCCACTGCTCCTAAAGATTTGTACACCACCTTTTGAATGGAAGGATTTCCTGACTCAAAGATGGTGTAGTTTTGTTCTATCCAGACGTACCAGCAAATATAGGTTGGCAAGGTAGGATAAAAAAGATTATGAGCATTCTAGTTTTCAAAGCATTCATCCACCGATGAACCATTCCACCTTGAAGAGAGAGATTGAGCAGTTTTAATTCTATCCCAGACTGTAGTAGTGAATGGGCAGTTTACAAACATATGATTTACAGTCTACCAGTTGCTTTTACAAAGGTGGCAATAACCTGGCCCTATATGTCCTTTGATTTGTAGGTTTTCCTAGGTGAGGATTTTATTTTCTACAACCACCCAGACAAAGAGTTTAATTTTTTGTGGATAGTCCCATAACCACAATTTTTTCCTCCAGCCTCCAATTGTTTTTTTTCCACAATTTTGTAGCTATGGCATTATAAACATTTTAAACTGTAAGCTAACCAGAATTGTCACCTCTCGTCCACTTTAACTCATCCGGTCTATATAAAAGTTGTACCCCTGAACCAATCAAGGCTCTTATGAACTTCTCCCATTATGTATCTAAGTCACCAACCATGCCCAACTCTTCACTATCTAACCAAATCGAGCAGATTGTGCTAGGGTGAAGATCTCGACTAGCCTGATAAAGGTAATGTACATTTTTTTGATTGAGTGATACTACCAGATCTTCAGACAAAATAGAATCTTTTCCCATGCCCAAAATCAAATCCTTCCCTAGAATAATGGAGTGTCTAGATCTCATACTCTAGGTGTAAAACAAGATGTAAATATTTAAGGAGATTTCTCCAAGTCTGGGAGCCTGAGTCGTTGCAATGAAAGTTGATCTCAACCACCTTGTCACTGTCCCATGTGGGAGGTACTTATCCTTTATGACTCGATGCCAAATTCCATTCTTCATCAAGGCCCTCCACAACATGTTTGTCGTCAAAACCCTGTAGAAGCTGAAGATATTCCTCAGTCCCCAACCACCATACTTTTTTGGCCTCACTAAAGTCTCCCATCTACATAAGTGATAACTCTGCTTTTGCTTGCATCTTGACCATAAGAAAGAGAAAACCATTTGGTGGATCCGATTAAGAACTCACGATGAAATATGATCCAAAGCCATCCAATAGACTGGCTAGCTCTCTAGAACTACTTTTATAAGCACATAGTGACCTCTAAGGGATAGCCAACGATTGCACCACTGATTTATTCTCTTCTCAAATTTCGAAATGAACCGATGCCAGTCCTCCACCTTGTAGTTGTCAAGTTTTAAAAAGTAACCCAAATATATGAACCCATTCAATAGATAATTAAAGTTATAATGGAAAAATTCTTTTAAGTATTCTAGAGTGCCCTGTTGAACTCTGAAGTGGAGAAATTTGGATTTTTTTACATTAATCATCAGACCCGACGCGCCACAAAAAAAAAATCAATAATTCTATTAATCTCCTGCCACACTTTTATCAAATATTTTGTCATTATGAGAACATCATCCACGAATAGAAGGTGTAGGGTCTTTATTAATCTTGAAACCTTTATCCCGAACAATTTTCCATTTGCTTGGCCTTTTTTTAGTGAAAGGATAAGGCCTTCCATAACAAGAATGAACAAAAGAGACGACAGTGGGCAACCCTATCTTAATCCTCTGCCACTCTGGAAGAACTTTGTCGACTCTCTATTGATCAGGATGGCATAGGCTGCAGAGGATGCACATACCATGATCCAATTTGTAGTAGGAAGACCAAAACCACATTGGAGAAGAGTTAAACGGAAAAAATCCCAATTTATACAATCATATGCCTTCTTCAAATCTAGCTTCAGAATGATGGATTGAAGTTTTTTTACCTTTATATTGTGTAGACACTCTTGGGTTGTGTCAATTGCATCTAAAATTTCTCTCCCTTTTAGAAAGTCTTGTTGTTCCTCGGAGAAGGAACGAGAAAGGATAGGTTTGATCTTTCTATCTATAATTTTTGCAATGATTTTGTAACATAGATTACACAAAGCAATTGGGCGGAAATCACCAAAGGAGCTGGGACAGTTGACTTTTGGTATTAGCGCTATAAAAGTCCAATTTATCGATTTGATAACCTCACCACCAAGCCTTTTTTCCTCCATTGCATCTAGAAAATCCTTCCCAACCAGCTCGAAAAATTGTATAAAGAATTCCATGGTCCACCCGTCTAGCCCTGGACTTTTGTCCTTGGAAAAACCTTTTAGGACCTCTAGAACTTCCTCACTGGAGCATGGAATTTCAAGAATAACGACTTCTTCCTTCGTAACTATTCTTGGAAAAATCCTTACAGTAACTATCTGCTCTTCTATAGTATTTTGTCTTGTGTCCTGAAAGAAAGAGCTGGAGAATCTAGTGGCTTCTTCCTTTAAGGCATCCTGGCCTGTGTGTACCAGACCAGTTTCATCCTTTATCTCCCAGATATGTTTTTTGTTTCTTATGTGACTAGCGAAGCGATGGAAAAATTGTGTATTCTTATCGTCGCTTTGGATCCAAATAGCCCTATTTTTTTGTCACCATCGATCTTCTTCAGCTAGAAGATGTTTATTACGCTCAGCCTCTAGAAACTTCAATTAGTGTTCAGTAACAATACTATACACTCCATGTGTCTTCTGCTTGTAGAGTAAAACTAGTTCCTCTTCAAGCTTTTCCAATGCTAACTGTTCATGTATTTTTTTTTCTTTTGACAAGGACTTTACTTGAATCTTGAGTTGTTTAAGCTTACCAACTAATCTCCTCTGTGCTCCCTCTTCCAGTTGGAACTGGTGATCGTTCCACACTTCCTGTACCAAAGTAGAAAAAGTATCTTCTAGCAACCATGTTGGGTTTAGTTTGAAGAGATCAACAATAGTTGAAAAACTAAGACCCAATTGTAGTAGGACTGGAGCATGATCTGATATATAAGGGTAATCCACCCAAGTCCTATATCTCACTGACGATGAGATAATGTCCTCTGATACATAAATTCTATCTAGTCTCTTCAAGATTTCATCCACTCCAATTCTTCCATTTCGCCACGTAGGTACCACCTCCGCGGGCGGGATATCTACAAGCTGATTTTTTTTTTTTAATTCTTTAAAAAAGTCGCCAATGGATCTAACAAGGTTGTCGCACCCCAGACCTCCTATGAGCTTGTAGTAAAATCCATATCCCCAGCTACAATCAAATCACCATGAGCTAACAGGCCCCTACCATCCACCTTTTCCCAGAATTGCTTACAATCTGTACATGAGCCATATACATTTAAAAAAGAGATCCTTCTTTTATCAGATAAACTGATACCTGAGAAAAAAATACCACCACAGCTTAGGAATGGAAATATGTCAAAAAAATTGGATCCCAAGACACCAGAAGTTTGCCAAACTTCCCTGCAGAACTAACTGCACAAGTCATCCACTCAGGTTGGATAGAGAACATGAAGTGTCTAGCCTTATCCTTAGCCACTAGAGTCTCTTGTAGAAATATAATGCCCAAAGATGTTTTTGTAAGAAGTCTACGAAGGGAGGCCGCTTTAAGGGGTCCTCCTACCCCTCTTATATTCAGAGAAAGGAGGATCATGACTTAGCCCTTGCAAGGGATTCCATGCCTCTAAGCGTCCCTTGTTCAATGTTTGTTGAAAACTGATGTGCATAAAAGGTAAGATTTGTCCCTGCCTTCTTGCGAGCACTCCTAATTTTAATAGGAGAGACCTCAAACCCCAAGCTCCGCGACCAAGCTAAGACTTTCCCAGAATCCACCCCTACACAAGTGAATGCCTCAGGTGGTCCACTAGTCTCTGCTCTATTCATTACTTCCTTCTCTAGAAAGGTTGGGATGGGTATGGGACTAGAAGCCTCCCTATATGAAGAAACCAATGAAGTAATCAAACTATCCAACGTGTGGTCACTAAAATATGGTTCTCTGTACCCCGAGGCAATGCTATTATCTTCCACTGTTAAAATAGAGGGTTATTCAATTGTAACAGTCTCATGGGTAGTTACATACATTGGTGTAGGGTCAACCCTAACTTCTACAAAATCCGAACCCACTGGAGTAGTCTTAGAAAATGTCCCAAAATCGTCCACAGGCGAGGATATCAAATCCGACAAGAAAGTATTGTCTAAATGGTCTTGTTCCCATGCTGATAAAGAAAAATAAAGTGAAGGGCAATGAAGTTTTAACTTACCGACAAAGTTGGTGTTTGGAAGTCCAGGGCTTTCCTCTGCCCTCACCGTAGTAAAATCCCCCGTCTCCTAAGTGTCCACACCAATAGAGTAGAGGTCCTTTGACAAATCCTCCATGGAGTCCTTCGAATCCAAAACACCATAAGCTTGTTGAGAATCCTTTCGCAAGTGTCTAGTTTTCTTACATAGAGTACACCAAAAGGGTATTCCCAGGTAATCCAATCTCTGGACGAGAATGTGGCCCTGCCAATCTATTTCGAGTGACTCCAACAGTCCCGCATGGATATCCACCTCAACCAGAACCTTTTCTATCCTTTTATCTTGTGACTGTAGTGCAGTTTCATCAACCTTGATGAAACGACCCAACTCATTTCCAATCGCCTCTAGTGCTTTGACATTCCACAATTGGAGAGGAAGACCCTAAAGAAGTACCCAAAGGTGGCAGAAATTGAAATATTCAGTTGTCGGGTGGAAGCGGACGCGCCAACTCTTCAGCATCAAACTCCCACCCTCAAAGTTCCACAATCTACCTAAGATAAACCATGTTTCCTCTGGATTTTTAAAAACAAAACTGAACCATCCTCTCGGCAGGGTCAATAGTTCAGGTGAGTACCCTAAAAGCGGTTCCCATGAGCACTGTATCCACTCCATGAGTGACGTTTTACACTACAACCGATAAGAAAATCTTCCCACCAGTGCACAAAGAGAGAGGTTATAGGATTCTTCAAGACCCACGCCCACTCCCATTACCATTCAACGTTTTTCCTTCTTTGGCTTCCAAACTCGAGCAACGCGTCTATGAAAACCTCACTTACACTAAGTGTGACCCCCCTGTAAAGCCTCTATCTTAATGCCTGCGGGAGTGGATTTCAACTCAATCGTAAACCTACCTTCTTGTAGACCAATATCTTGGCCACTAGACTCAAAGGCTAAACCGACTGGAACCTCTCCAGATAGACAAACTGTATCATGTCCTTGTAAATGGTCTAAAACATGACTATGTTGATGGTAAGGCTTCGAACCGATGTTTTTTGGAATAGGGATCTCCGTCAAGGTCGCAGGTGTATTAATAATGCACTCATTAAGATGACACCCATTGTGTTTACTCCTGCATAGCTCGTCCACCGAGGAGAATAAGCCCTCCCTCTCCCAAAGCTCCTCGTAAGTCGCACCCATGAGTGTGCTAACTTCACAGTCCATTCAAAAACTTCCTCGATCCTTTGTTCACCTGCCACCTTAGAGAATGTGTCGTATCAAGTCAGAAAAACAAGGCTCTAGGTTTAATGGTAGAGTTAAAGAGTATTAGAATAATAAATGGAGGATTTAATGTGACACCAGTCACTTTTAGGTCATCCTTCCAGTTAATCAGTGCTCTAAAACTGTTAAAATTAGTTGGAGGCTTCTAAGAAGACTCTAGAGACAACAAGAAACCACCACTAATTTGACCCACTAAAAATAAGGAATATAATCGTTAGTGTGTTAGCCAAGGTTATGAAGTCCACTGTCCGCCAATAATGTGAACCGTTCGCCATTTAAACCGTAGAGATGTGAAAACAACAAATGGATATGTCAAAGAACACAACCAAAACTACAGAGTAGGTCCAACTAAGCTTCCTACTAACCCATACCCCCTCAATCTCTCATAAATCCTAAAAAGGTAATCATTAAAACCTCCACTAAACCTCCATTAAAACCTGCAACCCTCAAACCGTCGAGTCCTCCACTAAACCTCCATTTATGCTGCAACCCGTGTGTAGCCTAAAACGTTTGGACCTAGTAGTCATCAAACCTCCACTAAACCTCCATTAAAACTGCAAACTGCCTCCACTAAACCTCCATTAAACCTGCAAACTACCTCCACTAAACCTCCATTAAACCTGCAAATTGCCTACGTTCCTCGCTAGTCTGATGGTTGTTAAAGTGCAATACTACAAGTGGATCGTACAACTACATGCCTTCATGAAGTTGTTCATAATTTAGGGTGGTTTGAGATTGCTATAGAGATAGAAACTACTCCATTCGGTCTAAAACATATCAATTTCAACTATTGTGCAACCCTTTGAGACTATGTCTTGAAAAGCTAAATGATTCCATGTTTATAAAACTTAAATGCCACTATGTATGAGAATAAAAATGTTGATAAGCATAAGCCAAATGATTACAAGTTCATAAAAATCAAATGATATGGTGTATAGGAAAAAAGAATTAAGAGGAGCAAGATTCATTAATGAAATTTTTTATTGATAAAAATAGGGAATGATCTTTGTTGTAAGAATCCTTTTTCATTCCCTTGGCTATATGATGACAATTTATGTGAGAGGTGGACAATGTAACATGACTTTGCACTAGTAACATTGTTTTGTTTTTTAAAGAATGATATATATTATGATTAATTATAAATTTAGAGAATTAACCACTTCAATTATAATATTGGATATGTGTTCCTAAATCATGATGAATCATGATGTTTGTTGAATTTTCCGCTTACTATTCTCTATGTTATTGTTTTAGTGGTTAAGTTCTCTTAATTTAGAGTTTTTATTTTGTTTGGTGAAGTAAGAATTATTTAGTTGGATGAAGTAAGAATTATTTAGTTCATAGCTAACTACATACCAAATGTGCAGTTTTAAGTATCTCTATGTATCTTAAACTTTGTATTAATGTTTGTATTATTTTTGTGAATAAATAATTTAAGATGTAAGGATTAATTATCTTTTATTATTATTTTTAATAATGTTATTTTTATTAAAAATATTATATTTTTACTAGTCGACCTATCTTATATGTTTTTTGTTTTTTTTCTTATTTTTAAGAATGTAAAATATATAATAATATAGGATACACATATAATATCATATGTTGTTGAAGTAGAGTACACTCCAACTCATTTTAGTGTTTGAAACAAAACAAATAATCATAGGAAATAAATGTTTGAATATACAAGTTGTCTTAACCTAACCAACATTAATGTTTTAGATAAAATCTTCCCATCGATTTTATTATAATTAAATTCTTCTATCTATTCTTGTCTTAGAATTCTAAAACTATGAGGGGAATTTGTCAGACACCTCTAATGAAGATGCCTCCATAGATGATATGGTTAAAACCTCCTCCAATAAAAGGGCACCCTAATACACATCTAGGCCTAGGCAAGGAGCAAGCACAAGGAAGGAAAACCAACACATAGCAAAAACTATCACGAAAGAATGATAGCAAAAACTATCACGAAAGAATGAGAAGCCAAAAGTCATCCATAGGTCTTGAATGTATAAAATGCACAAAGTGAGAAATCCATATACTACAGTCTTATAGATGAAATGGTAAGCATAGACAATGTGCACATTAACCTATCAAATAAAGACATGAACAAAGACAACAATTGGCCTCCTCCTCCCATGTTCTAACCAATTCTAGACACTTGCTCTTGTCATATGGCACAATCTTGGCACTGATGCTTGGGAGCCCATTATAATTAAGAATGAAAATATTACTAAATGGGGACTTTCTCCAAATGATCATAATAACTCGTCCATAATGTGGAGCTCATTTGTGCTTCTTAGTTTATGTTCATATGTGTTTCTTAGTGTCTTATGCTCCATAATATGAAATATAAAAGTACACATTTATATTTAATAACCAAATCCAAAAGAAAAAAATAATAATATTTTCATGTCATCGATTAAAATAATATAAACATTAAAACCAATATAATAATAACTACATTTTAAAAACAAATCTTTGTAAACTTTATTCAAAACGTAAGTAAATGCCAAGTTCCAGTACTCTATAATAATATTCATATTTTACTTCTAATGATTTGTTGGCCCCTTTGTTTTGAGTAAGGACATGGTAGCACTGTGTCAGGCTCTCAATTGTAGGGGAGAGGAAATAACTCACCTGACATCGGAAGGTGAGGAAGAATGGCTCACCCGACAAAGGAGGGTGAGGAAGCAGTCTCTAGCTATAACCCTTATGAAATAATAGAAAGCCATCGGTAGCACTCTTCAGATCCAAGTAGGTGGCTTTTATGCTTCTTGGTTTAGAAACAGCATGCCGCGTCCACCAGAAAATGCGGATCTCGGGATTAGGCTAACACCACAGATTTGCTCCTAGACCCATTCCCCCAAACAAATAGTATAACTAGGTATGGTAACCCTCTATGAGCGGAACCAAAAGAGTCTAACGAGGTACGTGGACTACTACCTGTTAGAATCCAATCTAGCGCTTCTAAAGTAAATACCACTGAAGTGCCCACCGACCCGAGCATGTAAGATATGAAAAGGTAAGGTAGTATGGAATCAATCCAAAGTGTAGTATGATCCCACGACAGGTTGTTGTTCCTGTGCCAGCCACTTAAGTCATTGTGTAGGCATCTAAAGGTAATAGCACTAATGGTCGAAGTGCCTAAGCCCTTCCATCCAATCTTCGGGGTCTGGCCACTACGGAAGAAGAAGGATAAGCCCTCCTCTCTGCAATGGGATCTTCTGGTAAAGCCCTCCTTTCTCTAGTTCAAACTACAAACAAACTATACTTCAAATAGATTAGTCATAGTCGGGCATTAATCCATAACATTTATTTTGAGGAATTCAATGCTAGGTTACAAGTGGAATAAATGGAAAAACAACAGGAGGAGCAAGTATTGGAGCTTGGAGAACATGATTCTTAGTTTTAAGAAGGGAAAGTGGTCATTGCTTACAAGCTCATTTAACAGCTTACAAGCTCATTGCAAAAGTCATCTCCACACGGATCAAGTCGATATTGGAAAGGAGTCTCTCGTCCGAACAGCTCGGTTTTCTTAAGGGAAGAAGGATCCATGATGCCATAGGTGTGGCACATGAGAGCATCCACAACATCTATCAGAAAAAAAACAAAAGGCGTTAATCATGAAAATTGATCTCAAAAAGGCTTTTGACAATGTGGACTGGGATTATCTTAGAATCATCCTCATCTCGGTTGGCTTTGGGATTAACTTGACGGACTGGATAATGTCTTGTGTTACCAGTACAAACCTTTCAGTTCTGATCAATGGGGAGGCTTCCAGATTTTTCAAAAGCGAAAAGGGGCTCCGCCAAGGATGCCCACTTTCCCCTTACCTTTTTATCCTAGTTTTAGAAGGTCTGAGTCGACTACTCAAAAAAAATGTGGTCGAGCACCGTATTTCAGGCATACATACTCAAAAAAAAAATGTGGTCGAGCACCGTATTTCAGGCATACAGGTTTCAAACCACTACAAGATAGTCCATCTTATGTTCGTGGACGATATACTCTTATTTTCCAAAGCGAATGTTTCGGAATGGACCGTTTCTTCTGTGATATTTTTTCTAGATTTTCAGCAAGGCTTCAAAGGACCATTAACCCTTCAAGTCCCTCACCACCATTGGGGCTTGCTCAAGAAAGCAGATCCCACATCCCCAAAAGGCATTTTCCCTCTCACCTCTTGACTTATCCCAGGCCTTTAGATACTGGGGTATCACCCCAAAGTGGGGAGCCCCAGCTACCATTGACCCTCGGGCTGGTGTCTCTTTTTGAAAGAAGGATTAGTTTTTTTGGTGTAACAAATGGCTGTCCCTGGGTGGACGACTCCCCATCCCGGGTTAAGTCGGTTCTTCAAAGCCTGGCAGTATATTGGATGCTTCTGGAGAGGATCCCTGCAAAAATCATTTCACTTCTCTACAGATTTTCTTTCAACTTTCTTTGGAACAACCATGTGGGGAATAGGAGATTCCATCTATGCAGCTGGAAATTGCTCTCTAGGACAAAAAGGGAGGGAGGATGGGGATCCAAGAATCCTCTACATTTCAACAAGCATGCTTATTGGCTTGTCTTTTTCCTTTTGAGAGACATTTGACCGATAACATTTGGCACCGGATTATAAAAGACAAATACTTTGGTGACCAACCTCTCTCCACTTGGCTTCGAAAGTCTCAACTAATACAGAGCTAGGCTTCTCCCTTCTGGAAGGGGTTGGTTTCCTCCTCACGGGTGATCTTACACTGGCTCCGTTGGAGCCCGGGATCGGGACAGGATATTAAGCTGGGCAGAGACAAGCTCATAGGCTTAGATGATCTCTCGTTATTGTCCTTACAACTCAGGTCTCATCTGAGGTCTCACAATATTACTTCCCTTGCACATTTAAAGAAAGAGATCCGTGCCTTTCCCCTCCCTGATCATTGGATGCACAACAGTGATTTGGCCCTGGGTGGATCCATAGCCTTGGAGCTTGACCGTTTCACATCTGCCTTAAAGTGCACGGGCCTCTCCCTCACAGATGCACATGATTCCCTCACATGGACTGGGGGTGATGGATCGGGGCTTGTAGAAGACAAGAATGTATATAATGCACTCAGACCGGATAGGGTGATTGAGGCGCAGCCTTTGTGGCTCCGTCGTCTTTGGACATGGCAGCTTCCCTTAAAACTCAAGTTATTTTTTTGGCTCGGTGTTAATGATAAACTCCTCACCTGGGAGAATCTCCTTAGAAGAGGATGGCATGGACCTGGGATCTGTGTCCTTTGCAGAAGAGACTCGGAAAACATACACCACCTATTCATTCACTATTCTTTTACACAACAGATCTGGAAGCATATCCTGCAACACTTCTCTCTTCCTTTCCTCTGGTCCGGGGCCACATTTACTGCATGTTTTCACTCCTGGCTTACTGTCCAAGATGCACCTCCTACCCTGGTTGTTCTAGTTAGCTGGCACATTTGGCTAGAGCGCAACAAGGCGCTCTTTGAGGATGTTTCCCCTTCTTCTCGGGTTGTCTTCCATAAAACACAAGTCACTTTTCATTGGTAGCAGTCTACAGACTTGACACTTATCCACAAAGGGGTGGATTATATCTTACCGGCAGGCTACTCTGTAGCTTTTTTCGATGGAGCGGCGCAGTCGACGGGATTATGTTGCGGTGCTGGTGGCATTTTCAAATCTCACCGGGAGAGGACTACAAAGTGGTCACTTTGTTGTGGTCGGGGTTCGAACACCAAAGCTGAGCTACTTGGCTTATGGACAACACTTGCGTTAGCATCCTTTTGGTCCCTAGATCACCTTCAGGTCATAGGCGATTCTAAAGTAATCATTGACTGGATTAATGGATCGTGCAATCTCCATTCCATACACGTCGAGGGATGGAAACTAAAAACTCAACTACTGGCTCGTTCCTTCACCGACATCTCCTTCCGACATCTCCCCAGATCCTACAACTCTGAAGCGGATGCAATATCTAAGAGTGCTCTCAGTCAAGTGGTGGGCAAACTGTCCATCTACCACTGTGACAGAGGTTTGGAGAGCCAGACTTTCTTCTACAATCTCTTTGAATTTTAATACTAGATTGCTGCAATAGAGTCACTATGAGTGCACTGAGTCCACTTGGCTCCTTACCGATTGTTGGGGCTCTAGTGCCAGTTTTTGTGTTTTGTGTGTGGAGTTTTCTTCCTCTCGGGATTTTTATGCACCTTTGCTACAATAGAGTCACTCTGTGAGCGCAGAGTTCCACTTGGCTCCTTTCTGATTGTTGGGCTATGGTGCCAGATTTTGTGTTTTGTGTTTGGAGCTTTTTCCTCTCGGGCTTTTGCATACACCTGTGTACCTATCTGCTCATCAGATTTACGCATTTGGAGGCACTGGGAGACATTGATCGTGTGCTCTACATCCATCGAGGCTCTTTACAGGAGGCTGGTGTATTGGAGGCTGGTGACATGGCCGAGGTTCTTTTCTTTTCTCTTCACTGGGCGCCTGTCTGCTAAGAACAGGCCTCGAGCTATATACAGTTTTTTCCCTGCGTTTTGGAGTTTAGTTTTATCCTGGCTGCCTTGTCACAGGCCTTATGTTCGCCTGGTATTTTGTTTTGCAAGTTATTTGCATGGACAGTTCTGTTGTGGCTTTGATATTTCGGTTTTGTCCGGTTCAGAGCAAATGTAAATGATTTTATACCTATATAAAATTGAGAAATTTCTATTGGGAAAAAAAAAGAAGGGAAAGTGGTGGAAGAATTAATGTATTCAATTTATGTCAGGAAGGAATGAGTAATGGATAGTAATGATCATTGTTTAAGCCAACAATAGAAGGGCCTTGCACTATCTTAAGTTCCAATTATATGATTGAAGTGAGACTTTGTTTGTAACAAGGGATTGATATGTGGGTGCTAGGCTACAACGCCATCTTTCGATACTTGCATGTACCTTGGTCTACATTTTGAGCCAACAAATGGTTTTCTTACTGAGACCCAACCATGTTATGTGTGGGAACATTACAGTGTGACGGGTTGGCTCATAAATATGGACTTACAATACTAGTTTGATGAGTAAATTGTATGAAGTATGGAACTCTGTTGATTGGATGGGGTGTGAGAGTTGAAGGGATGATTTATATTTGCTGATATTTACGAGATTATTTAGGTGGACATTTTAGTGAGCCTATATGAGTGGTTGAAACAACTTGAGGAGAACCCAATATTATTTGGAGGGGTAGAAGAATTGTTACTTATTAATAGAAATACAAGAATGTGATGACCTAGTCACGATTGTTGTGTATTTGTGGGTAAAGAGAACTCTATAGGAATATATCTTGGAGTTTACAGTGGAACTCATCCAATCATACCCATGTGTCGAGGAACAAGTCATGAAAGGTCTGCAGTAGAGATTGCTAAAAGAAATCCCCACTTGGGTGAAGATGTATTAGTGGAGGAGGAAATCTTTCCCTACAACCCACTAAGTATGGCATCATAAATCCTTATGTTGAGTGGTCCTCTGGGATGAGAATGGCGAGGATGAAGAGATAAAGGAAGAAGGTACCATGCAAGAATAATAAGGTATATAAAGAAAGGAGCAAGCCTTGTGAGGTGTTGCAATAACCAATCAGTGGTGATTTAATAAGAAGAAGGTGATAAGGGACTATAGTGAGGTGCTACTAAAGGAGATGAGTGGGGAAGGGAGTAATGTTTTGTCGTTGAAGGAGCTAATGAGTTTAAAGAAGAGAGGAGAAAAAGGTGATCAATGGTTGAAGGAAACACTATTGTGAACCCACCAAGGTGGGAAGAAAACGGAGGAACTCCGATGAGATCTAGTGGAAAGATTGGAGATGTCTAGTGTAATGGAATGAGGATGCAAGTAGAGGGGTCGAAGAAGTTGCACCAAGAGGTTGTGTCTGAAGAAAAAATTGATGGGCCAATGAATGGGAACTTGGCCAAAGAAGTGTGACTTGATGAAGCATTAATGGATGTGTTATGATTGTTACAACATGGGGTTATGTCCAAAGAAAACTATGATGGGCCACTAAAAGGGAACTTGGCTAGAGATGTACAACTGGATGAAGCGTTGATGGATATGTTCTAATTGTTTAGAAAGGAGATAAAGGAAATAGACATGGCACATTTGGAATATAGTGGAGCCATCCCAATCCATACTCTATCCCTTATGCATTCTAATACAAGCAAGGTATTTTTTGTTGATTATGGTAACTCTAGTTTAGTGGCACATCCTAGAAATCCAAAGAAACCAAGAGTTCATGCGAGTCATAGTAGGAGCCAATTGAGTTATAGTGGAAGTATGGTTAGCCAAAGTAGTGCCACTATAGCTTTCAGTGGTATCGAAACCTTGGTAAGACAACCAAAGCCACAATGGTTTTCTTTTTCCATACACTAGTCAGTAGCATCTTTCGAGTGCAAGTTAGTCTACTTTTTGACTCCATGAATTTTCGAGGAAGGGTGATGGTGAAACAAAACAACATGGGTTCCTATGTGAAGCCATTTGGAGTGCCAAAATTACTATGGTCTATGTTGCAAAGTTGATTGTTTCAAATGACATAATAGAGTCATGCCTCACTATGGTACATGAATTATGTACAAAGTACCCCTCTAGGTATTACAAGAACTTAGATGAAGTGAGGAAAGCCTTCATTGTGGAGTTCCATAAGTTGAACACTAAAAAATATAGTTGCCCTAAGTTGAAAGATATCAAACAAATTATGAGAGAAACCATTTGGGAATACGACTAAGGCTATAGGACTTTCTAAGAAGTTAGATGTACCAAATTAATGATACCCAACATAAATAATGGTTTATAGGAGAAATTATACCTATAAATTTGATTCCCCTGATGCAATAGAGATGGAAATCTCCAAGGGAGGCTTTAAAGTAATCTATGGAAATTGAGTCAATGGTCAAGTATCTAGGGACCACACATACTTGTGCAACACCTATTTCTATGTAACACACCCAACCCCTTAAGTACCTTTTTAAGGGATGGGGCATCAAAATTTCGCTTTCCTCCATCATCTTGAATCCTCTTCTCGAGATCTCCATCATCTTATGCTCGTCAAGGGATTTCCAACGACTATTACCATGCTCAAATATGAGCTCCAGATTGGAAGTTATTCCCTTCTGAAGCTCTTCAGGCATCATTGGTCAAAGGCCACGTGGCACCTGTGTGGGTTCGCCTCATTCATACCATTCCACCTGGCACAGACTTGACCATGGTCGTCATCCCTTAGCGATGCCATGGCCGCTGGAGAGGCGGTTACAGGGGATGTTCCCCGTGCCTTCGCTATCAACGGGCCTTCGACCCTTCGCCCTTCCTATCCATGTCTGAACCATTCCCGAAGTCTCGAAGTCCCAGAATCCTGCCACATGGCTCCATCCTTCGACGAGGATCCTCATCGTTTTGTTATGAACATACCCACAAACTCCTGGACTCCCGAGGTCCTACCACATAGATTTGACCTTTGGCCCTTTTAGAGCATACGTTATAACATCCTAAAGCTCTTGGAGTTCCAAACTCTCAAACTCATGGGGGTCCCATTAGCCATTAGGTCAAACAATTGCACACCAGGGGGTGACATGTGGCAAATCCAGAGATAGATGACGTGTGGCCCAATTAATGGAAGGCACGTGTCACTTTCCAATTGGCATATGAGGTTTGTAAAAAGCACGAATCAAGGTGACATGTGTCATGCCCAACATGGGTCCATTCCACCCTAGGTGATGTCAGCGTGCCACGTCACTCCAGACAGACAACCTCCAGAAGCCTCTAACCTCTCCTACCTACGAAATCGCCTGAAGCTCTGAAGTCTGAACTCCTTCCGGCAACCTCCCAATACATTGTATCCCATGATCAAGGTAGGTCCACGTAGATCCCTAGATCCACGACCTCCGTTTCTTCGTGACTTTGGCGTTCGGGGTTTCCACCCATTTAAAACTCTTTTTTCCCTCGAAGTAAGTCAACGTCGGACTGACCACAGTATAGATCCAACGGTCAAGAGAAATCATGAAGGATCCTTGAATCGACGGTCTGCATTACTTCACGAGTTCAACGTTCGGAGGTTCTGACAGTTTAACGCCCTTTCTCTCCCAGAGTAGGACTTCACTGGAGTGCTACACATTATCCTTCCACTAGTTGATCAGATAGTTGGGAGAGGTTCTCCATGGACTCCCCATATCAACGGCTCACAACTCTAGCTCAAATTTCCCTTGGTATCTGTGTTAGGCCATTCCTAGAGGGACACTTGTCAACCCAAAACATGCTGGCAAGATGTGTGGCATGTGCCTCTGGTCATCGACATTTGTTTACTATGTCATGAGGCCACCACACATGGCATCACCGCTGCTCGACATGTGGACCCCCACGTGCTCTGGACGTGATACACACGTCCCCATGATCAAATGGTCGGGAGGGGTCCCGAAAATCCTTAGATTGACGACCCACTTTACTTCGCGACTCTGACATTCGGGGGTTTTGGTGTTATAACACCTCTGTTCTCCCGAAGTAGTCAACGTCGAACTGACCACCGTGTAGGTCCAACTGTTAGGGGAGATATTGAATATCCTCGGATCTATGGTTTGTGTTACCTCACGACCGAGAAGTTGATTGAGGTTTAGCAAGGGGACAAATCCCACGATTACGGTTAACTGACCATCAACTGTCGATCATCCATCAAGTTACCAATTGGATAGATCACCTTCAAAACAATCTAGCTACTATGAGGATTCCAACACCCCGGAGCTTCGGACCCCCAAATCCTCGAAGCTCAAAAGGATTAGCTCCGTTGGGCATAGCATTGGGTTCCATGGTCCTGGTCATATGAGGTTTTTGACAAGTTATGAGGGCTAGACCCTTAGCTCTCATCTGAAATTTGGTTAAGGTCATGGGAATGAGCATGTGGTTAATTGGACAACTGGTTTGAAGGAAGTGCCCTCCATTCATAGAACTTAAGTTCTAAAATAGGGAAAGGTATTTTCGAGGGATCAACGAGACTGTAGTAGTCCCGTAGGGTCTTCCCTGACTTTAGAACTGTGAAGTTGATCCCTGGGAAAAATACCTTGAGGAATTCCCAACCAGCCTAGAGGCCAAACTTGTCATCTTACAACCATTCAAATGCAACAATTTACAAAAGAACAGTAAGTACTATTACCATCAATTTCACGCGAGGCACAATTTATCACAATTACATACATTCAAATCGTGCATTTCAATTCAAGTGCACAGGGTTTACGAATTACTTATCTATTACAGTCGATCACCGACCAACTGACTGAGGGGGTTCGCCTTTCCACCCAACTGTAGGCTTAGAGGCATTCATTCTTAGCACTTTGTCCACCCTCGTGCCAAGCCATGATATCACCAGGGAAATTTTGTAGTTTCTCAAAGGTTCTTTCTCTGTCATAGCCTCTACGAGGTTTATTAGATGCTCCCTCAGCATCAAGCTCATGTCCTTCTGTCAAGGTCATGTTTTCTGCAAATTCTTAGAGATTCTTTCTCATGTTCTCTCCAGTAACCAGAACAACTTAATCTTCTAGTTCTTCTTCTCAACTGGAGAGTCTCATGCGCTCTTCCTCTTTCTGTCTGCATATCCTGGTCACACCCCCTCCCCATTGTGGTCTCCTTCTTGTCTGCTTTTGTTTGTATTCTTGCATGCCCTTTTTCCTCCCCAGGAAGGTTATGGACCTGTCCTCTTCCTTCTGTCAGAAGGAACTCGGGTCAATCTGGGCCCGCAGGAAAAACCGCCCTCTGTGGTACTTCGGTCTGACAGTTTTCTATCCCTTCACCTAGAACCTCGATGAATCCATTCATTGGGGTAGTTGATTGTTCAACCACCAATCCTTTTCTCATTAACTGCTTTTTCCTTAGAAGCAGGATGAGGCTTATTGTTTCAACAAAAAGAATTTGGGGTCATTTTGACATAATGAACCCTTTCTATAATTTCCTCACTCTTTCCTCTAGTGATATCATGGCCAGTACTTCAAGGCTTCACTCACATAATAATTCATTGGAAATCTAAACAATAAAACATTTACATTGTTCACATGCCATAGCATGGTATTAATAATTAATGATTAATTACAAGTTGGCGGAAACAGGGGTGTTACAATCCCCTCCCCCTTAAAAAGGAACACCGTCCTCGATGTTCTTTCTCAATAACACCTATCATGCCTTTGTCATTCAGCTGCTTCAGAAATCTTGATCCTCTTTTGATCCAGGTGGATATTGGTGGCCACCCACCTATTCCACTTGGACCCCCACCATTGCTTCTTTCAGTTTTTCAGTTTTTGCACAGTATTGATCCAGGTGGATATCAGTGGCCACCCACCTTTTCCAAATGGCTCAAAATGACTTTCTGGCAATTTTGGCAATTTACTATTTTTAGCAGGTTTTAACTTCCGGGGCCATTTTGAGGGTCCAAATGAATGTTTTTCGAGATTGAGGCTCTCAATTATAGCCAAAGGCATGATTGAGCCCCCAAAATTAATCTCTTCGATGATACCTTTCCAACGAGCTATCACACGCC
>SNQJ01S0082406.1:17579-28809 GCA_010110895.2 Picea sitchensis
ATGCTTTTGCTATGCACTGGAGATTCTCCACTGAGTTATCTTTTTCCATCTGCATACAAGGGTCTCTTTCTAGTATGCCTCAAAGTCTTGAGGTTTCTCTTCATACACTCTTTGTTCAATTAGTCTTTGCATTCATCTGATGTAAAATTCCAACTCATGGATGTTGTGGATGATATAATGACTCATGTAGAGATATGTCTAGTTTATTGGAACAAGTAATCATCATAGTCTTCTCCCTCCATCTGGGAGAACCTCTATTTATAGATCTCACAATGATTTCATTCATAAGTCTTCCATACACTATTCTTCATCACGACTTTCAGTTCCTCTGCTTGATTTCTTTTATTGAGTTCATATCAAGCTAGCAATCTTGTGATTATTGATACAATGACTGGCTATTCTAGCTTCTCTTTCTTTCTTGGAATCTTTGTGTTTTTCTTTAGCTCTTGGGTCTATGGAGTTTCTTATAGATTCCATGCCCTAAAGATTCCATTTCTTTCTTTCATCATAGGATCACAGATGTGGATGGAAAACCAGGGATACTTTAAGGCTTCTCTTCAAATGAGTCTTCTTCTAAGGTCTAACTGAACATGTACTACCTTTCATGGCTGCTATCATGGATATATACTTCATCATCTTCAATGGATCATAGGATTAGCTCCCTCCTAATCCTTGCTTCATGCATATTCTTATCTTTGGTGATGTATAATCAGCTCCCTCCATCTAGGAGAGTCTGCACTTTTGTTCGCATCCTTGTTCTCTTTTACAAAGTGTTATAAGTCTTTCTCCAATTTCCTCTTGGTTGTTGACTTCTTTATGTCTTGCTTCTTCTAAGTTTATTGTAATAGCTTCTACATGATTTTCTTTATGTATTTCATCCTGACTTATATAATGATAGCAATCCTTATCTTGTTGTTCTTCCATAGGTATAGTTCTTCTTGGAACATATTATCTTCTAAGAGATAGATATACAAGATATGTATAGAGATTATGCAAACAAGATATGTACAAGAACTAAGAAGAGTATTGTTACCTTCAGAAGAAGAAGTCTCTTTCATCCTGCTTGGTCTTCTTTGTAGGTTCCTTTTCTTTGACAACTGATGTTTCGTGTGTCCCCTTTATTTTCTTTAGCTAGGGACAATGATTCTTGTAGTGACCATACTTTCAACAGTTGAGGCATTGTATTTCTGAAATATCTTTCTCTTGACTTGTCTTCTCTTTGAACCAAAATTTCTTTTGTTCCTGAAATCCTTGAATCTTGTTGTGAAGGGTTGATCATCGTACTTCTTTTGGGGTTTCTCTTTTGCACTGATCCTGGATTCTTCTTGAGCACAAGAAGTCCAAAGTTTTTCAAATGTCGGATACTCCTTCCTTGTGTTAATGCTTGCGGAAAATGCATCCCACATCTTGGGAAGACCATTGAGTACTATGTTTACCAATTCCTTCTCTGAAATGATCTCTTCAATAGCTTGTAGTTGATCTCTTAACAAGGAGATCCTCACAAAGTATGATGTTATGCTGTCATCATCATTCATCTTCATGTCATGGAGCTCATTCTTCAGAATCATTATTTGTCCAATGTTTCTAACTGAGAAAAGGTTTGTTAGGGCATCACACATCTTCTTTGATGAGTCAAGATGGGATATGTAGGGTATCAAGTGGTATTTTACAGAGTCCACTATGATACTTAGCGCATTAATGTCACCGTCTTTGAACTTCTCCATAACTGCAACGTTATGTGGTTCCTTCTCTTTTCCTTCTTCAAACTATGGTTCCACGATCTTTCCTTTCATGATATCCAACACACTATTCCTGGCAAGGATGAGGTCAATCCTTGTCTTCCATGCTCTAAAGTTAGAAGCTCCATCTAACTTGTTTTTTGACTTCATAGAGTAAGTCATGGTTTCTTTGACTTGGTCAAACCCTAGATTTGACCAAAATCTCAAACTTGACGTCTTGGCTTGCTGAGAGTACCAGGAGATGCATTAGGCTAGGGCACACTGATCTATCTAGAAATTAGGTCAATCCCTTCACATAAGGTGCCTCAACAAGAGGATTAGTGTTTCTGCAACTGCACCTACTAGTAACCCTAGCGACAGTGTTATGGTGACTGCTCCTGCTAGAAACCCTAGCAGCAGTTCTTCAACGAGCTTAATATCCTTACAGCTGTGTTTCCTTCCAGCAGTTAGACTGAATGAAGGAGGTGTGGGCCCATAACCTATTAGAATATAATGGATGTGCTTGTTTTACCATTGACAATATGATGCAGGAGCATCGCCAACTCAGCAAGCGAGCCAGCACATCAAGCGAAGATCAGCTGGGAAAACAAACCCAAAATTTTGAAAGTGCTTTGGGATTGTTGCGCAAGTCTTCAATGAATCATTAAGAGATGGAGCACTTGTATTGTAAAGGGGACCTTGAGCCTTTAAGCTCTCGTCCTTAGTAGATAGGAAGGCATTTAATAGATTTAATGCAAGTAGATAGATGTTTAAGTCTAGATTAGACAGTTTTAGTTTTCGAGAGGGAAAACGGATATAGACACCCTCACTTGTACATTGTAACATTATTTAGAATCAAGCATTCAAAAGGGAGAGCAAGCAGAGAAATCATATGCAGAAACCCCATGTACAGATTTGAATTAATAGAAGCGAGTCTTTGATTCAATTTCATGGCTGGTGTTGTTTCTTTGTGTATGTTGTTTATGTACTCATGAATGTTTATTTATGTTTATGCATTTACTTTGAATATGCTATGCATGTGGTTTTAGGGTTTAACTGAAGTCTGAGAGAGAGAGAGAGAGAGAAGAGAATAAGTTTCAATTGTTTCTCTGTCTGAGCCAGGAGATTCCTGCATAGAGTGCTGTTGAATTCATCCGCAAAGAGTGCGTTGATGAAGGCTCGATAGTTAAGCACTTATTCTCATTCACCCAGAAGTTTATTTGGGTTGTTAGAGCCGTGCAGGGGAAGTGCAGGCTGAACTTGAAGTCTCAGTTGTTGATCTGAGCATAAGAGGTAGAAGTCTGCTACTGCAGGTCCGTGTGCAGAGACGAAGAACCTCAACACTTAGCAAGTGTTGAGAGTTCGCTGAAAGGAGTGCATGTCAGAAAGTTCTCATAAGGACTTGTGAAGTCAAGAATAAGCTCGAGAGGAATAAGTCTACAGATTCATTGAAGGATAAGTGCAGGCGTTGCTGTGGAGAGCCTGAGAGAAGCACCACAGGTTGGAAAGCAGGGGAACAAGTCTTCATGGAGGAAGTGCTTGATTCATCTAGCAAGAAATATCAAAGGAGGGATGGACGGTTGAAATCTTCTGGAGATATTCTACAAAAACCTGAGGACTGTTAGATCTTGCAGAGCTGCAAGGAGTTTAAAGCGCAAACATTCATAGGTTCGAAACTAAGGGGGGAGTAGAGCCGTGGATCTGGAGTCACCGGGACCATCTGATCCACACGTGACATTGCGTATCGGTGATTCGCGAGGTGAAGACCCAAGTCTGGGTAACAAGTATTGCGATATCGCGAGGAACGATATCTCGATAGGCTCAAAACCATTGATCGTGTGAGACACGTGTTAGGAGATCCTGAGGAGTCGAGGATCGGATAATCGGGGTTCTCAACAACAGAGAACACATGCATGTTGGATTCGCGATCCGCGATATCCCGACGGTGACGTGGGAGTGTGGGACCATAGGTGCTGGTGGAGTACATGTTTCATCATATCGAAAATCGGGGAAAGACAGGTCCCGAATCCTTTGACATTAGAATTTGCGATTTCGCGAATCCTGAATTCCTGATAGAAGGGCAGAAGGTGGAGATGTCAGGTCCACACGTGTATCGGGAAATCGGCACATCGGGGTTCGGAGGTTGGAATTTCAGCTTGCCAACATCGTGAGTAGCGATTCTCCGATAGGGAGAACTCCGACAGAAAGGGGGAGGAAGTCAGCGATTGACCCGTATCGGGATTCGGGGAATCGTGAGACATAAGGCGCATGATTGCAGAGTTCTCGATATTGTGAATTCCGATCTCTCGAATGTTGAGGGAGACTTTTGAATAAGTTGTTGTGGGTATTGGGAAGTCCCGATAAGGGGTTTTGAAGAACATTTTGGTTCTTCGGGCCGTCGAAGAGAAGATCCTGTGGGAGCGATTGTACTCCGAGGAGTGCGGTTGCGTTAGAGTGGTATCAGAGAGGGATAATTTCTTTGCTTTCTTTAGTAGAGAAGAGAGAAGATTTCACCATACCCCCCGAAGAGAAAGGCAATCACCTGGTCCAGAAGACAGGGATGCGCGAAGAAGAGGCAGGCCGACAGGAAATCCAGAAATGGAGCGACAGATGAGAAATCTCCGAGCAAGGCTTGAAGAGATGGAGACAACGCAGAGACGCGGAGTTGGTGTAGGGGATATTAGTGATTCCAAAGTTGAAGAAGAAGCTAGACATGAAGAAGATTTCATAGAAGAGGATGCATCAACTGAGCGATTGATTAAAGCTATCGCCAGGATGAGTTCGAAGACCAAAATGGACATTCCAGTCTATGAAGGAAGCCTGGATGCAGAAGAGTTGTTGGATTGGATCCGAGCTCTTGACACCTACTTCGATTATGAAGATATTGAAGAGGTTAAAAAGGTGAGGCATGCTGTTACCAAACTGAAGGGACACACAACATTATGGTGGGACGAGCTACAGGCAGATAGATGTTCCAAAGGCAAACAGAAAATTAAAAGCTGGGACCGGATGATCGCGAAAATGAAGGCAAAGTTCATCCCAAGGGATTATCATATCACGCTGTTTAGGAGAATGCAGAACCTGAGACAAAAGTTGATGACGGTGAAGGAATACACCGAAGAGTTTTACAAGCTCAATATCCGAATAGGTCATCGGGAGAGCGATGATGAGAAAGTCGCCAGATATCTGAATGGTCTGAGATACGACATTCAGGATGAATTAAGCATGACGACTATCAGAATGGTTGAGGATGCTTACCAGATGGATCTGAAAGCCGAGGAGAAGCTGAGCCGTAAGCAAGGTCAGTGAGGGCGAGGCAGAAGTCAACCCAGAGGCAAGGCAGTTTCCCAAGAAAAATAACAGAAGCCCAAGGAGGAATGGAAGAAACCTCAGGGTAAGATTGAGAGAGGTGGAACCTCACAGCGAGGACAGCAATATGCTGAGCCGAGGAGACAGCATATAGAGTAGGGTGGTGGGTATGCTGACGCAAACACTTTTCCTCGTACCATAGGTAGGGGAAGAGGCAGAGGAGGAATCATCACATGTTTTACATGTGGGAAGGATGGACATAAAGCTGTTGATTGTCCAGACAGGAAAATGGACAAAGGAGAAGTTCACATCGTTGAAGCGCAGAGGCGTGATGTTGAGAATGAAGACACCAAGGTGGGAAGTCATTGACGGTGCAGAAAGTTCTCTTAACACCCGAGAAAGAGGTGGAGGACACAGCTCAGAGGACCAGATTGTTTAGAACAACTTGCAAGACCAAGGTCTGGAAATGCAAGGTTATTGTGGACAGCAGAAGCACAGACAATCTCGTTTCGATCGAGATGGTAGAGAAATTAGAGCTGGAAACGAATGATCACCCGAGTCCATACAAGGTTTCATGGCTACAGAAGGGACATCAGGTAAGTGTCACTAAACAATGTTTAGTTGATTTCAAGATGGGTGAATATAAGGATAAGATCTTATGTGATGTCATTCCCATGGATGTATGTCATTTATTGCTGGGTAGACCGTGGCAATATGACAGAAATGTGGTTCATGATGGGAGGATGAACACATACACTTTGGATAAGGATGGGAGGATACACAGACTACTTCTGATAAAGGATAAAGAAGTGAAACCGGAAGTAAGCAGCACCATACTTCTCATGAGTGGGAAGGAGCTTCTTATGGAGATGGAGAAGAAAGAAGATCCACAATTCTTTGTGGTCAGGAAACCGAGGATTGTCCTGACTAGCACAAGAGTGGATGATCTACCAGATGAGATTCAGGAACTGCTGGGAGAGTTCAGTGACATCATCGTGGACGAATTACCTCGTTCATTGCCACCGATGAGGAGTGTGAGTCATCACATTGATCTCATACCCGGAGCCAGTTTTCCGAACAAGGTTGCGTACAGGTTGACGCCACAGGAAAATGAGGAAGTCAAGAAGTAGGTCCAGGAGCTATTGGACAAAGGATTGGTTAGAGAAAGCCTGAGTTCATGTGTTGTACCAACAGTGCTTAGTCCGAAGAAGGATGGAGGTTGGAGAATGTGCACCGATTCAAGAGAGATTAACAAAATTACCATCAGGTACAGATTTCCACTGCCGAGAATGGATGATCTGATGGATTGCCTGAGTGGAGCAAATTACTTTTCAAAGATTGATCTGAAGAGAAGATATCACCGGATTCACATGAGGGAAGGTGATGAATGGAAAACAACATTCAAAACAAATGAAGGTTTGTACGAATGGCTGGTCATGCTATTTGGTTTGACAAATGCGATGAGCACATTCATGAGACTGATGAATGAAGTCCTGAGGGAATTCATCAGGAAGTTTGTAGTCATATATCTGGATGATATATTGATCTACAGTAAGACGAAGGCTGAGCATTTGAAACATTTGGCCATTGTGATGAGGAAGCTACAGCAGGAGAAGTTGTTGATCAACATGAAGAAATCCTCATTCATGAAGACAGAGCTCATTTATTTGGGTTTTGTTATCTCGGAAAATGAGTTGAAAATGGATCTGAGTAAGGTGGAAGTGATCAAGAATTGGCCATCACCGACAAATGTTTTCAAGGTGAGGAGTTTCCATGGTTTAGCTAGTTTCTACCGAAAGTTCATCAGGAATTTCAGTGGAATTAGTGCAGCAATGATGGACAGGGTGAAGAAGCGGCATAAAAATTTTCAATGGACAACAGAGGCTGAGAACAACTTCAATCTATTGAAGCGGAAGATAACGGAACGACCAGTGTTGGTGTTACCGAACTTCAAGAAGACATTTCAAGTGAAATGTGATGCGAGCGGATATGCTATAGGAGCGGTCTTGAGTCAAGAGCACAGACCAGTTGCATATTTTAGTGAGAAGCCAGATGACGCAAAGCTGAAATACTCCACGTATGATAAAGAGTTTTATGCTATCACACAGGCATTAAAGAAGTCGAGGCATTACTTGATCCCGAAAGAGTTTGTATTGTACAGCGATAATCATGCATTGCAGTGTGTGAGTCAACAGGAGAAGTTGAATCAGAAGCATGCAAAATGGGTAGAGTATATGCAGAATTTCACATTTGTGATCAAACACATTTCAAGAACTGCTAACAAAGTGGCTGATGCTTTGAGCAGGAAATATTTGTTGCTGCAGGAATTCCAAGTCAAGACATTGGGTTTTGAAAACCTGAAGGACATGTACGCAGGAGATGCAGATTTCAGAGAGGCATATGAAGCAGCTGAGAATCTAGTTCTTAGAGATCAGAACCCATGGATAGATTACATGATCCAGGAGGGATTGTTGTTCAAAGGAAATCAACTATGTATTCCAAATTTCTCCATGAGGGAGAATTTGCTAAAGGAAAAACACAGCGGAGGCTTAGCAGGACGTTTTGGTCACGACAAAACATTCGCAAAGTTCAGCGAATCATATTTTTGGCCAGGCATGCGAGCAGATGTCAAAAGGTTTGTTGATAGGTGTCGAATTTGTCAGCATTCGAAGGGCCGAAAGCAGAATGCCGGTTTTTATCAGCCATTACCCATACCAGAGAGACCATGGGAGGCGATCAACATGGATTTTGTATTGGGTTTTCCGAGAACGCAGAGAGGGGTTGATTCCATCTTTATGGTGGTGGACAGGTTTTCGAAGATGGCACATTTTATTCCATGTCAGAAGACCAGCGATGCGATGCACATCGCAAACTTGTTTTTCAAGGAGATTGTGCGACTTCATGGATTGTCGAGAAGCATAGTCTCGGACAGGGATACAAAATTCATAGGTCATTTTTGGAGGACGCTATGGAAGAAGCTAGGAACTAATTTGGCTTTTAGTTTAGCTTACCATCCACAGACGGATGGGCAGACAGAAGTGGTCAACAGAATTCTGGGAGACTTGCTGAGGAGCTTGGTGACAGAGCACCATGGCAGCTGGGACAACATATTGCCACAAGCAGAGTTTGCATACAATGATTCTATAAACAGGAGTACAGGCAAAAGTCCATTTCAGATTGTGTATGGGACACAACCGAGAGGAGTTTATGAATTGCGAGATTCAGGACAGATTGCAACTAGTAGTGCTAGTGCAGAGGAATTCGCTGAAGCAATGAAAGAACTTCACGGTAAGGTGAAGCAGCGACTGATAGACACAAATCAGGAGTACAAGCGCAGAGCCGATCAACGGAAGAGACAACTTCAGTTCGAAGTTGGTGATCTAGTTCTGGCACATTTGAGGAAGGAAAGGTTCCCAAGGGGAACATATAACAAGCTGAAGATGAAAAAAATTGGGCCATGCAAAGTCCTGAAGAAGTTCGGGGAAAACGCTTATGAAATTGAGTTGTCGAATGGCATCGGGATATCTCCGATATTCAATGTTTCAGATTTATACCCATACAGGGCTGGAGAAGCAGAAACTGGAACTGAGGAACGAGTGATCCAGTGGCAGAAGCAATTACCAGTAGCAGAAAAGCCACAGATGGAGTGCATACTGGACAAGCGAGTGGGAAAGAAAACCAAGCGAAAGCAGTACTTCGAGTACCTGGTGAAATGAAAGAATCACCCAGTCAAAGATGCTAGCTGGGAAAATGAAGCAGTGATACAGAAGCATGGACAGACCGTGCAAGAGCTCATGGATAGGAGCCCATGAAAATTTTCAAGCCGAGGAGTATGATGCAGGAGCATCGCCAACTCGGCAAGCGATCCAGCACATCAAGCGGAGATCAACTGGGAAAACAAACCCAAAATTTTTAAAGTGCTTTGGGATTGTTGCGCAAGTCTTCAATGAATCATTAAGAGATGGCGCACTTGTATTGTAAAGGGGATCTTAAGCCTTTAAGCTCTCGTCCTTAGTAGATAGGAAGGCATTTAATAGATTTAATGTAGGTAGATAGATGTTTAAGTCTAGATTAGACATTTTCAGTTTTCGAGAGGGAAAATGGATATAGACACCCTCACTTGTACATTGTAACATTATTCAGAATCAAGCATTCTGAAGGGAGAGCAACCAGAGAAATTGTATGCAGAAACCCCATGTACAGATTTGAATTAATAGAAGCGAGTCTTTGATTCAATTTCATGGATGGTGTTGTTTCTCTGTGTATGTTGTTTATGTACTCATGAATGTTTATTTCTGGTTATGCATTTGCTTTGAATATGCTATGCATGTGGTTTCAGGGTTTAACTGAAGTCTGAGAGAGAGAGAGAGAAGAGAATAAGTTTCAATTGTTTCTCTGTCTGAGCCAGGAGATTCCTGCATAGAGTGCAGTTGAATTCATCCGCAAAGAGTGCGTTGATGAAGGCTCGATAGTTAAGCACTTATTCTCATTCACCCAGAAGTTGATTTGGGTTGTTAGAGCCGTGCAGGGGAAGTGCAGGCTAAACTTGAAGTCTCATTTGTTGATCTGAGCATAAGAGGTAGAAGTTTGTTGCTGCAGGTCCATGTGCAGAGACGAAGGACCTCAACACTTAGTAGGTGTTGAGAGTTCGCCGAAAGGAGTGCGCGTCAGAAAATTCTCATAAGGACTTGTGAATTCGAGAATAAGATCGAGAGGAATAAGTCTACAAATTCATTGAAGCATAAGTGCAGGCGTTGCTGTGGAGAGCCTGAGAGAAGCACCATAGGTTGGCAAGCAGGGGAACAAGTCTTAACGGAGGAAGCACTTGATTCATCTTGCAAGAAATATCAAAGGAGGGACAGACGGTTGAAATCTTCTAGAGCGATTCTATGAAAACCCGAGGACTGTTAGATCTTGCAGAGCTGCAAGGAGTTTAAAGAAAGAACATTCATAGGTTCGAAACTAAGGGGGGAGTAGAGCCGTGGATCTGGAGTCACCGGGACCGTCTAATCCACACGTGACATCGCATATCGTTGATTCGCGAGGTGAAGACCCAAGTCTGGGCAACAAGTATTGCGATATCGCAAGGAGCGATNATAGGCTCGGAACCATCGATCGTGTGAGACGCATGTCAGGAGATCCCAAGGAGTTGGGGATCGGAGAATCGGGGTTCTCAACGACAGAGAACACTTGCTTGTTGGATTCGCGATCCGCGATATCCCGACGGTGACATGGCAATGTGGGACCACAGGTGCTGGTGGAGTACAGGTGTCATCATATCGGAAATCGGGGAAATACAGGTCCCAAATCCTTTGACATTAGAATTTGCAATTTCGCGAATATCGAATTCTCGATAGAAGGGCAGAAGGTGGAGACGTCAGGTCCACACATGTATTGGGAAATCGGCACATCGAGGTTCGAAGGTTGGAATTTCAGCTTGCCAACATCACGAGTAGCGATTCTTCGATAGGGAGAACTCCGACAGAAAGGGGGAGGAAGTCAGCGATTGACCCATATCGGGATTCGGGGAATCGTGAGACATAAGGCGCGTGATTATAGAGTTCGCGATATTGCGAATTCTGATCTCCCAACTGTTGAGGGAGACTTTTGAATAAGTTTTTGTGGGTATTGGGAAGTCCCGATAAGGGGTTTTGAAGAACATTTTGGTTCTTCGGGCCATCGAAGAGAAGATCCTGTGGGAGCGATTGTACTCCGAGGAGTGCAGTTGTGTCACAATATCACTATTGTCACCCAACCATAGGCCGAAGCCACCCTCTTAGCACCTTAACCTTGATCGAGAATCACTCTAGAAGCAAACCCTAGGCTAGATATCCAAACAAAGGGTAGCACACCTTTCCCCAAGGATAGTGCACCAACAAGAGATGATCAGATTGTCCAAACCCTAGCAAAGAGATAGTCCAAGACTAACTACTAGCTACAGCAGCTGCAACGATAGCTCTCCTCCAAACCTGCGCAAAAATTGGGCAACTGCAGTGTGCACAAGTGTTTCTCTGCAATACTGAGACTGCCTACCAGAATCAAGATTGGCCTCCTGTATTTATAGTAATTCTGGCTAACTGCTTGGGCCGACTTCTCATTCTGGGTATTTCTCTGTTTAGTATATATTATTTATTCTGGCCGACTTCTTCTCTTGGAGGCTAATAACCTAATACAAATTATCTTCTTGAGCCGACAAGTCTTCT
>SNQJ01S0082406.1:28819-54000 GCA_010110895.2 Picea sitchensis
ATGGTCCAGGATTAGAAATCAAAAACAATCATTCTTCCTTGTTTGAGAAGAATAGGGAAGATAGCCCATTGTTGATGTTCTATACTGAGGGCAGATATTCTTTCAGAGCTCATAGATGTGAGTGAAAGATTGGCCCAGATGATTCAGTTTATTTTAACAATATTTTCTGTGCAAGTTGATATCAGATGATTGTTATGAAGATTGTACGACAGTAGATGTATACTACTGTGGCGGATGTGTTCCACTATTTGATCAAGTACTTGTGTGTTACTTGGTCTGGTAGTGTACCACTGGATTGTAGTTATGTACTACTATGGATAGACACAATTGTGTTATATTTTTTTTGGATTGCCTTGAAGACTATCAACAATATTGAAAATGATTATCAATTAGATGGATGATCAAAGGACAGATATTTCCCAGACAAAAAATGGTTCAGAACATTTATTCTTCTAGATTAGAAGAATGGCTCTTGTGTCACTCTGTGGAGTGAGAATCATGTCTAATTACTCAGATAGAGTATGGTTCCGAGAGATGATGCAGATGATGACACTGATGGTGATGATGGGGCTCATGATCTAGTCATGAGATAGTCTATACAACTATGTTGATGCTACCGGGTGAATGGTATGTTTGTGCTCAAGACCATTACCTATAATACCTCCCTAACTAGGAGGGAGTGTTGATATTATGGTAGTTGTGGGAGGTATTTACCTCTACATGTAAACTTGACGAGAATAGAATACTCCGGGAAGCAAGAGAAACCCTAATGAGTTGGCTAATAACCCTAGAAGACTTGTCGGCTCAAGAAGATAATTTGTATTAGGTTATTAGCCTCCAATAGAAGAAGTCAGCTAGAATAAATAATATATATTGAACATACAGATACCCAGAATGAGATGTCAGCCTAGGAAGTTAGCCATAATTACTATAAATACAGGAGGCTAGTCTTCATTCTGGCAAGCAGTCTCAGTATTGCAGAGCAACACTTGTGTGCACTGCAGTTACCCAGTTTCTGTGCAGGTTTGGAGGAGAGATTCCACTGCAGCTGCTACAGCTAGTCGTTACTCTTAAACTATCTCTTGGCTAGGGTTTGGACTATCTGATAAGCTCTTGTTGGTGCACTGTCCTTGGGGAAAGGTGTGCTACCCTTTGTTTGGATATCTAGCCTAGGGTTTGCTTCCGGAGTGATTCTCGGTCAAGGTTAAGGTGCTCGGAGGGTGGCTTCGGCCTATGGTTGGGTGAAAATAGTGATATTTTCAATGGTAAAATGAGCACATTCATTATATTCTAACAGGAGGTACCATGCCTAGGGGTCCTAGTGGAAATGGAAAAAAGGTTCCCTGAATTCCAGAAGACATTGACTTTGTTTGGGATGTGTGCCCATAGACTAAACCAGCTCCCATATACTAAACCACCAGCCCTGGCTGCAAATAAAATAACCTGTGACTAAAAAAATGGATTGGTCGCCAATTGATATCATCTCCAAGGGGAATACCCATGACATCTTGCAAATCAAGTTGATTGTTGCAAGGTTAGAGCATGCGGCCACCAAGATAATAGTTGTCTCGACTACTACAATTTGGACAACAGAGGCAAGACATTTGGGTAGTTGCGGTTGTCTGCTTAAAAAATATTAACCAAGGCATGCCATGACAATAATTACTACTCATTGTATGCTATATCATGAACAAGTACTAGATAGATGTGGAGTCTAGACATACAATGAATGCAACAAAATATTTCAC
The DNA here is from genome assembly GCA_010110895.2 of Picea sitchensis. Lineage (NCBI taxonomy): Eukaryota > Viridiplantae > Streptophyta > Pinopsida > Pinales > Pinaceae > Picea > Picea sitchensis. The sequence goes on from SNQJ01S0082406.1 coordinate 30,568, forward strand.
ACAACCTCAAGAGTAAAAAACATAAAAAAAAAGGAGGCATGCCAAAGCAAGCTACAAAATTTCAAACAAACCTCAGTTCAAGACATAAAATCAAGTTAGTCCATTTCCTAGAAGTACATCTCACTATTGAACTTCACAAGGTACACTCTATCAATGACAAAGACAAGCCACTAACCATTTTATCAAACCAATTCCAGATTATTATTGTGAACAATATCATTGAAATTTCCCTCAGGCACTTCATCAGTTGCACGTTTCAACACACTAACTGCTAATACAAATCCATTTAGATTGATCAACTGGTGCATTTAATCAGGATGTGAAGCCAGCTAAACCCTGGACCAACTATGTTTTCAGAGTAAACCCCTGGTGTACTCATGGAAATTCTACTCAAATCACCTCATTAACCTCAGCTGCCAAATATGTTTCAGATAGTGTACTAGTGCATTATTGCCAAAGTCACCCCGACACTTCATCAATTGCAATTCACTCACTGCTATTGAATCCTTCCTGAAGAAATCATTCATAGATAGCTACCCACCATAGTCATGAACATTGGTTAGTAAGCCTGGTGAAATAAGACTATCCTGAAAGTGGAGGGCACTTGGTAATTGATTCATGGTATGGTTAGTGGTCATGGTAAGATTATATTTCCACTTTTAGGGTCAGAAAAAAATTCTAAAAACAGATTCACAAAGACTTTAGGCAGTCCTTTGAATCTTTCCTAAAGAGTTATATTGACAGTGAATCAATAAAAAATAGTAAAGTTTTTCTTTTATTTTCTCCAATATTATGCAACAACGAGATGTACTCAGCACAAATTATTGGTATGTTGCTAGCAAGTGATTTTATCAAGACAAAATGTTTCATACATTAGTAAACATATGCCTCCTCTGTAGCATGATATTCTTTGGCTGCATCATATTCAGGTTCATATATACCTAAAAGGGCATGATATTCTTTGCCTGCATCATACTCAGGTTCTCTGTACCTAAAAAGGAAGGGACTAGCCACCTTGTGGCTTCTTCTGTTTAATGTTCAACTATTGGTAAATGCCTTTTTTTGTTGTAAAATGCCTTTTCAGTGACAAGTTAAGAAAATTAACCCACGACCTTCAATAGTTTCTAAATGCTTGCCACTCTTATGAAATCTAGAGTCCATTATATCTTATATTCTTCCAAAGTTTCCCTTAATCTATATATCTTTCCATGCATTTGATGATAAAGAAATCTAATTCTTAAAGTAAAAAGGTTACACTTAGATAGAGTACAATGGATTTAGTTTCATCATCCTCTTAATACCAAAAAAGCATGTTTTGTTACACGAACAAATTACATGATTACATATTTTATTAGTACGCTCTTATAGAACTATTTATGTAGTACCTCTAAAGTTTAATGAAATGTTCACCAGACTACTCATATAGTAAATTACATGAAATTTGGTCAAAATCCTTTCTGAATATACTGAAGCATCATTTATATTGGATTTTATACCACCACAACACTTTGTTCAGATTAGATTTCTACAAAGCAGAGAGACAATAAACTTAAAAATTGAACATTGAAGAGATCAATTTGAAAAGTGCATTAGTAATATGCTATGTTTTATTCTATAAGCATTTTGCATGTTTTCCCTTCAGGAACTCTATAATATAGTTGCAACTATGTATGGATTCTAGATTTTGACAACGTTGAGGAACAATGTGTCACATGTAAAATGGATTTCAAGCCAAATCTAATGCTTTAAAATGTGCTTTTATTTAATATCTTCTAAAAACTGGAAAGACTTGACCTTGAATCTAGTTGCCATCATTTACTAAGATAATATTATGAGACAAAAAAACACGATATTGACAAGCCTACGCTCATCTCCATGGAAATCACAAACGTGTTCTTACAGTGATGTGTTAGTAAGCACATCTCTAAACAAGCGGGCCATGACTACACCACTTGCTTGATGGAAATGTAGAGATGTGAGTTTTCCAGTTTGGTCGAGCCTCAGTGCCGAGAGAGGTCCTTCTCTCTTGGAAGGATAACAAACTATGGTGCCTGGGTCGAACCAGGGAGTAGTCCAACCCCCTTTTTTCATTCTGTCAATGCCCAAAGGGGAAATAAGCAGTAGAACGAAGATATGAAAGGTAAAATCGTAAACCTTTGTTCTGTCAAGGCCCAAAGGGGAAATTCAAATAAGCATGAAAATGTAAATTGAGGAATGCATATATGAGAAGATCTCATACAATTTATACCAGGTGGGAGGCCCAAAATGCTCTCATAAATCTCCATGTTCTTTGGAAATTGGGCAAAGGGAAGATTGTAGCTACCCAGTGCCCATACCACAAAATTGAGGTGAATTATACCATAAACACCAATTTTACCAAATGATAGGGCGAAGATGCTATCAAAAATTTCCATACTTCTAGATATTTGGCTAATGGAAGTTTGTCCCTGCAGATTTCAGGGGAGAAATATAAAATTTTTTCCTCTACCCCTCCTAAAAACATGGGCTAACCCTATACATGATTTTTCCCCTAAAATAAATTATGGGCTAATAATATAAGTTTAAAAAAATCACTCTAATACAAAAAAATCACCCAATAAAAAATTAGAGGCCCCTTAATTTCACCCATGAGTGAAATTTCACCCCTAGAATCATCTATGGTCTCCATGAAGAAAAGAACTCTTCACATCCATCTGATGGATTTTCCATTCAAAATGAGCAACAAGGGAAATAATCAGTTGAACATAGTTAATCTTTGCAATAGGGGGAAAGGTATCAATGTAGTCGATACCTTATTATTGAGAAAATCCCTTTGCGACCAAGCGATCTTTATGTCACTCAAAATTACCTTCAGAGGTAAATTTGGTCCTATAGACCTATCGACACTTCACAATATTATTTACTTGTGGTCAGGGAACTAAGGCCCAAGTGTTATTCTTCGACAAAGAGTCAATTTATGTCTACATATCTTTTTCCCATTCAGGTCATCCTTGAGCATTTGAGTAGGAAACACGATCATAAGCTTCAAGTACACAAGTTAGCAATGGAACATTGGTATGTTTCTTTTGACTTCGAGTTTTGCATCCAGAGGAAATATCATCGACATCAGGTCCTGTAGCTTCAATTTTCTTGGCAACACATCTGAGTAGACAAGAAATGGGTAAACTAATGTTCACTGCAGAAGGTCGATAAAAAATAGGAACAATTTTAGTGGACAGAGATGGCAGACTAGTCAAAACTGATATCGACAGACTAATCAAATTAGAGGTTGAAATTCTAGTCGAAACAAGAACAAAATTCAACTTTCCAGTCAAAGGACTGAAAATGGAATAAGAGATCCAAAGTCAAAACAACATCAAAGTGATCATTTTCTAGTAATCAAGAAGAGGAATTCAAAAACTTGATGCCAGAAGACTTCTCATCAAACCACACATTTCTTCTGATAATTATGTGTTGTTTGACATGAACAAACAATCAATAGGCCTTGGACTCTTCAGATTATCCCATCATGATGCGAGCATGACTCTTTACATACAACTTATTTCTGCAATCATCGAAAATATGATCGTAGTTAACACATCCAAACACACAAAGGTGGTCGACGAAAGGCTTCTTTCCACACCATTGTTCAACTTGAGTCACAGAAGGAACAACTTGAGTCGAGATGTTATTGAGCATATAATTTGCACAATATACAACTTTAGCCTAGGATCAAGGAGGCATATCTTTGTCTTGCAAAAGAAATCTATCCATTTTGACTAACATTCGATTTTTGCATTTTGAGATGCCATTTTGCTAAGGTGTGTGAGGAACTGATCGTTGCTAGTCAAAACTAGATCGAACTAGGTATTCTTCAAAAGGTCAATTTATATACTCACCAACTTCGTTTGATCTCAGGCACTTTATGGGTCGACCACATTGCTTTTCAGCAAAGGTTCTAAATTATTTGAACTTTTCAAAGTTAAGATTCTTATCCTTCAGAAAATAGACCCAAGTTAAACGAAAGAGATCATAAATGAAAGTTAATATACACCTTGCACTTGCAAGGGAAGGTAGACTGATGCAAAAAACATCAATATGAACCAGATCCAGGAGGTTCTGTGCTCACCACAGTTTGCTAGAGTAAAAAAGTTCCTGATGATGTTTTCCAAGCACACAACCTTTACAGAATCCTTCAAGGGGAAACACTTTAGGTAGAACCACAACAATATTCTAAGTTTCCATCGACTACAAACATTGAAAATTTAATTTTTTGAGTCATTCATTCCAAGTTTGACTTCACTCATTAGTGTGAGGAACAAGAGAAGTTGGTTCATTTTCGGGTCGATTCATGTCATAGAATTTACACAAAATATCATTCGGGTCAAGAAACCCTCTGGAGAAAATCGATTGACCTTTCTTCAAATATCAAACAAAGAATCGATATGGAAAAAATTATACAATATTACCTGTCTATTTTAACTAAGAAACAAACAATAGATTGGCACTGAGATTTTGTACATGATAAACAAAAAAAATTATCCCATGTCAATAGGAAACATCATCCCGAGCAACAATATTGAGAGAAAAATCATCAACAACGTAATCTTCCTCTCCTCGGCTTCATTCAAGGATGTGAACAAGGAAGCATCCTTAGCCATATGATGAGTGCACCTAGATTCGAATACCCATTCATTCTATGCAGAATAAGACAACAAGAATTGAAAAGTTTTGACTTGGAAGGTGAAATTATCAGTAGGTCGACAAATAACGGACACATCTCCTTCAAGGAATTTAACCTTCTCCTTTAAATCATCTTTCTTGTTGTAGCCTAATTTTTCCACATGTCCAGTTTTTCCAGAGTGATGACATGTCTTCTTCTTTTGAATTTGATGGGGTGCATCTATTTTCCCTTTAGGTTTCTAGTTGTGACATCAAAGTATCTGTGTAGAGGTATCAAACTGTACTATTTCCCTGTTATTCGACTTTCTATTTCCCTTGAGCAAGTGAGATTGATGTTTACCATCAAGATTACATTCTTCAAGCAATCTATGTTGATAAATAATCAAAAGACCACAAAAAGCTTCAAAGGTGTAGCCATTACAATACTCATTGTGTGCCTACCATTTGTTGTAGAAAGTTGAAACAAACACATTGAATGGTGTTCTCAAATTCATCAAGACCAACTCGATGAGTTGTCCATCTTTCTTCTGATAATTCTTTCCAAATTTTCCCAATTTCAAATGAATTTCCTTTAAACATGTCAGATAGTCCTTTATTATGTCAAAAGAAAGAGGATCAAGAGATATCAACTATTTATCCAACTGCATGACGTGTCTTTCATCAACTCTATTGAACAACAAATTCATATTCTTCAAGACTTCATGAGGGAAGTCGATTCCACTAAGGTGAAAATGAATCTCCCACAAGATATAGGTCATGATGACCCTCATAGCCTCATCCTTCTTCCCATAAACAATGAAATTTTCATGATCATCTATTGGATATGGAATCACAGTCTTCATACAATTCCACAATCATTTAGTCTTTAATAGGGTTTCCATTTCTGGTGCCCATACTACATAATTTGATTCATTCAAAATTACAGGATCAATCTTTGAAGCCATCTTTGATATCTGGACATAAATGTCCTATTTCAATAAGTTCCAACTAGAAAGCCATCATCTCAGAGACAATCACACAACAAATAAGACTCAACAAGGTTTGTGGATAATAGGTGAGGTTTCAAACCATCATCTCTAATACCATGTTTTGGAATAGGGTGGAAACTGTTACGATACAAACAAACAATTTTGCAGATAATCAACAAGGGAATAAAAATTCAACGACAGAGGTGGTGCCTAAATACACCATTACAACACTTAAGCACAACACACTATGATCATAAAATCACAATGCATATTGGACATCTTATACACAACAATGATATCAATTGATCACTTGATTATAATTTCCCATGAGGTATGTTATTTATAGCTTCAATATCTAACCAACTTCCATGAAATCGAGAGGATCTTGTCCACATATAATTGTCATTTGTTAGAGTTGACTTTGCCAAATTTGGATTGTTTAGTCAGCTCGACAAGGATTCTCTACTCGACCGTCCATGCATCTTACTCGTAGTTGATCGCTCAGATAGTCAATCCACCAACCAACTATCTCCTATTGTTGGCGATTTTCCGAAAGACAGACTTGTTGACTACTCAACTGACTAATGTAGAGATATGGTCAATCACCTGACCAACTGCTTCAAGACGTAGTTCTACCGCATGACCATTTGATTCCAAAAGAAGTGTGATGAACCATCATGACTTTATGTTCCAACAATATGTGCATACAATACAACTAAGAACTGGATATGTCCAAATTTGGAAAGATTCCATAGTGACAATTGTTATTCATACCATGTATAATTATTGCTAAACTACTAGATGTATGTTGCTTACCTTAATTTATAGGAACATGGACTGTAAAATTATTTGTAATAAGAACATGGACAATTCAAGTTTAACTTTTCATGTTGATAACATAATCTATTTGTATGGCTAGGAATATTGAAGTGATAAGTTTTATATTCAAATTTTTATACATATGAAAGGATTTTAACAAAGAACTTCTTACTTTAATGTTTTAAATATGATTCATGCATATGTCATAAAACCTCTCTTAAAAACACAAACCCATCCCCAACAAACTTCTTATGCCCAAGTCATGTATATAGGGACAATTTTTTCCCAAAACCTATCAATAGCTCAAAACTTGTCGTCCAAACCACCTTGTACCTATACAAATCCATTTGTCAAACATTTCACACTCCACTAGTTTTCTCCACCTTTTTTGTCTGGATTTGTGCATGCTTTGACTTTCACTTGTTTGGTATCAATGAGTCTTGGATTGAAAAAACAATAAATCCATAAGTAATTCATTCATTCATGGGAACATAAATAAACTATCAACATTCCATCTTTCTTACATCTGATCAGAACCTTGAGTATGCCTCAAATTGTTTTTTTTATTGCAAATTGACTAGAAATATTATCATCTATTGATATTGAAGAGAGTTCCATCCTACATTTGTGCTAGTGATTCCATACTTGATAATGAGTTAGGTTAGTGCACTTAGAAGTTTTGTAGGTTAATCAAGTTTTCTAGGGCTAATGGAAGCAGTCCAATCAATTTCTAGTTGTATGATAATTCTCTACAATGCCTAACAATAGTTTATAACAATCATTGTCATTACTCATTCATATATCTATTCTATAAGACATAAATAACTTAAGATACTTCCAATGTTTGAAGCTCAGTAAGATGACCAATATTAAGTGGAATATTTACCTGAAACCCAATGGTTGATAATGTAATGTACAAGATAATTAATTTTGTGACAAACCCTTTATAGCAGAACTCGAGACCCCAACTAATGTGGATATTGGCTCTTAATCAAAATGTGAGACTTTGGGCATTCAACAAGGTACCCACATTATTGATAGACATTCAACCTATCTAGTTGTATGGGAAGTTGCAATCATGGATAGACACAATGGGGATTGAAGTCCATACCAACTACCTTTATGGGTTTTATACATTTAACAAGGTATCCCCTCACTGGTAGAAACTCCATCCATGAAAAATAAAATTAATGTGAAACACAATATCAAACATGTGAAAATAGATTAGAACTAAGTTTGTTACATAAATAAAAATCACAAAGTTGAGAAGGGGATGCTAACAATGAATTTATTTTGATGGAGTTTGTGTAGATGAACTCAACTTATTGGGAACCATAGGGATCAAAACCACTAGAATTTTGTGGCATCGTGTTTCCCCAATTTTATTTCGGTGTATTGAGAATGGTAGCCACAGAAAAAATCCAAAATACATATAAGACTATCTGGAGCTCTGATCAAGTTCGATGATGTTACAAACAAAATTTGCATTTCTACAAAAAATAGAAATGGTGAAAATTGAATATAATAAATACCCCAGGGATGTCTAAGTTGAATGGAATATGGGTTTGTGAGCTAACCATTTTTGATGTTTGCGAGGGATGAAACTCCAATTCATATGCAAAGAAGAAATATAGTAATAACTAGACTACAGTATGGAGTCCCCATGAATTTCTTTATTGAATTAACAATGCTTCCCTAAACTAGATGTTAGGGACACTTCATAGATTTCCTCATCATGCACACACCATCGTGGATATACCATTTAAATAAAACATATACTATAATCATTCCTCAATTCCTCCCACGAAGCTCATCACCTAGTTTTTTCCAAAGCCTTTGATGTTGGCATCCAAGTTCACGGTCTTCTAGTGATGCATAAACTTAATTGTTATCTTCACACTTTGAACTACACTCAATGAATAGGATGTATGTCTGGGACACCAAAATAAGTAGATGTTTGTTTAAACTCTAACATGTTGCTACTCATCCACAGTTATTTTTTGGATTTAGACCACATAAGTGAGTTTTAAAATTTTTGACGTTTTGAGCAGTTCACTACTCATCTTCAGGGAATAGAAAGATGATGAGAATAATAAGGTGACTAGTTATTATTAGAACGATGCAATGAGATAAATACAAGTGCGATGGAGGTAATAATTAAATTAAATAAATTGTATAGGGAAAAGAATGGTGGGCTATGGCATTGTAAATTGGTTGGCTTGTAGAAAGAGATGAAAAGGAAGCAAAGGAAATGTGTTAGTGTTGGAGGTTACGTAAGAGGTTAATAAGTGGAGCCCAAGACTGGATAAGTTGGAAACCATATTCTTTATTGATATTATTAGGGTGTTTCTCAATTTCCATGACTTCTCTGATGAGGTGGGTAGAGTAATGGGGATCTCTAGCTAAAAAATTTAATTGGTCAAAGTAAATCATTTGTTTGGCATTGGAAGAGTGTTCAACAATGGAAGATTTTTTGGTTATGTTATCCCCCATTTCTAGGGATAACTAAGGAGATGATGTCTCAAGCCCTCAGGTTGCATACATGGAGTACCAAGAGACAGACCATCAGACAATGCCACACATCACACCACCCATCACCATGAGATCGACGGTTGCACCATTGACCACACCAGCTTGGATCATAAAGGAAACCTGGTCTTGCTCCATGTGGTAATGATTCTAGTGTTGTGGTAAGTGTCATTTTAATAAATGAATCATTTGAATATGATGCAAAGGGTTCTTCCTTGATTTTGAAAGAATTTGCTTGGAAATTATGATATTTTCCCTATTTCACCTTGGTGCTTGACATTGTGTTTTAGTAAGTGGCCACATTTGGGGAAAGGGCTGCTACTAGGGGGTCTCCTTGATGAGTCATTGTAATTCTCCCACACATACTTTCTACTTTCCATGTTTCTTTCCCTTTGTTTCCCCATCTTTTGGGTTTTCTGGCCACATTGACCCAAGAAGGGCTTGTACCTAATTTCATGGGAAGAAGGGGCTAAAGGCCCAATGGCCCAAAGGCTTGTAGTTGGGAAAAGATAAAATCCAATCATAAACCTTCTAGATTCTCACCCAAGGATCCCAAGAGCAATGAAATGTCTTTCGTGAAAAATTGAGGGACCTGTAAAATAAATAACTAATTGAACATGCCAACCAAGGTAGAGCGTATGTGGGAAATGTTTTTCATGCTTAGGTAGAAGTCTCACACATCGTATTCAACTTGGGGAAGCACAATGTGACTAGGGTAGAGTTAAGGTGGGCAATTCTTTTCATTCTTAGGTAGAATTCCCACTTTAGCTTCAACTTGGGAACACTCTAATAAATTAAATGGCAAAAGGGCTTGGAAAAATCATGCATCGTAAACGAAGGGTAGCACACCCTCTACAAAGGCACCCATAAATGAGACAATATGAGCCCTTGTATGTCAAGAAAATTCCATGCCAAAAAGTACTACCCCTATCCACATCATACTATTCACATGACTTATAGAGGGTCCACCTGTGAAACACTCTTTAACTTGGGAAATAATTCACCCAATAGGTCACCATGACAACCCTCCCATACCTAAATTTGGTAAGTTGCATAAGGTCTTTGAGCATTTGTTTATTTTGAGAGGGGGTACTTGATGCACATTTTCGGGTTGTTCTTTTATTATATATTTCTACTTGACATGATGTTTATGATTTGTGATCCCTTGAAGGGTGAATTCTCTTATATTTACAGGGACTTGACATGTGGAAGTCATTTCATGAAGGCAAAAGGTCACTTGGACCTTCATTTGGGGCTTGAAGCCCATAGGATGGATGATGCACCCTTTCTTCTTGGACACCTGGGTCAAAGACGTTTCTTTTGGAGGCACTTGAGGATCCCTAGCCCCAATGACTTGCCTTTGGAGGCATTGCATTGCACTTATGGGGTATGTCTTCACATGAGGAAGGCCATGGTTTAATGGTGTTAGTGGTTTTGATGATGAATTGGAACCTTTTGATGGAGAGAGACTTTTTCCATACATTAGAGCACTAGGTGGTTTGGTCCATGGCCTTTGGAGGCTCAATGACTTCTTCTAGAGAAAAAAATGTCTCACTTGGAGGCTAATTAGGGCATGAGTCATTGATGGGGAAGAGGGTGACAAGAAAGGACAGTCGTAGATATTTCATGGGTCCCACCTATCCATAAAATGTTACCAAATGAGGAGGGAAATAATGACAGGTAAACTAAGGCACCGATGAAATCAAGGTCGTCAATCCCTACTTTTGAGGGCCATTGGATATACCACCATGATCCATTGGTGTCAAAGATCACCATTTTACGGCGTCAGAATGATGAAGAATTTGATGCAGATCTTGAAATAGGCTTTAAGTTCCTTGTTGAGCGATATGTCTCGTGTTGAACTGAAGAAGCCCAGGTATCTAAAGGTATCAGTCTTATTTCATTTCACCTCTCCCTACTCTAAAGACACAACATCCTGTTTTTATTCTTTTATCTGTAGCCTTCATCCTATTTTTAAAAAAATACTTTAGTGTGTTTTCTCGAATGGTGAGGGTTGGCGCGCGGCTTGGTCTAAGAGCAATGCCCTGGTGTGAGGATTTCACCCACTAAGGTAATGGTGCGATGGTGCAAGATTTGACCACCTAGTTGAGGATGGGTTGTCGACCATGCTGTAAGCAATTAGCTGCATCAAAATTTGCCAAGCCCTCTTCCTTGCACACATTGCTCTAACTGAAGTTCATAAACATAGACTATAGGTATTTCTTCCTCAACAATGAATCGATAATGTACATAAACAACCACAGGGTTTCCATCACCTGTCCAGTGACACTCATGCACCTCTTCCATATTATTTATATTAGAAAGATGTTCATTGTCAGCACTTTGCATACTCCGCACAAAATATACCAGGCTTTAGGAGCAACCATTTCTTTGTGCTTTATTTTCTCTTCTATAGCCCATTCTAGTCCATATGCACCCTGCATATTCACCTTCGAAAGCTCTTGGATGTAACGCTTTATTGGGGAGGACAAATGTTCCCCTGATCCTGATTCCAGACAAACTAAAAGGTCTTTTCGGTCATATGTATGAAAAGCAGGGAAGCCAAATAGATGATCATATTTCATATAGGTAGATTTAATGGCTTCATTAACAACCTTTTTCGTAAGCAATTTTTTTTTTTTTTTTTAATTTCATTTAACATTTCTTTGGTTTTTTTGGTTTTTTTTTTGTATACATAATATATTGATTATATTCCTCTATATTATGCATATCATGATCTTTATGATTTACAAGTGGCTAGAACATAGATGGAAGAATGGAATAGGTTTGCATGACTCCTTCCTACTACCTTTCATCTATTTCAAAGTTCTCATAAGGGTTTCAGGGCTACATGCCAAGATTTTCAGGGTTGCTTTCAATATATATATACCCTATATAGATTATTTAGTGTTTCAATATAACTATTTAGGGGTTGTTTAAATTTCTGGGTTAATGTTGGAATAGTTCCAGTCCTAAGATTTCCTTCTTACATGGGGGTAGGTGGGTAGGCCCTGGTCCAAGTTTTTAAACCAGAGCTCTGATACCATGTGTAAGGCCTATCCAAACAGAGCCTTAAAAACATAAATTTAAATATAGAATTTCTATCATAATTTCTTTTATGTTTTATATTTAGCATAATAATTATTCATTGTTCCACAAAATTTAAAATTGAGTATCATGATAATGAATAACACATTCAGCATAGTAAAACAAAATGAAAATCATAACAATAATGAACACATCATAATAATGATAATAAATACCTCCAACTGATGTTGTTCTCGAACTCTGTCCAAGCTGAAGCTCTACCCAAAACCGACTAACCTCATAGCCAGCTAGGAACAACCTATTCGGCTCCCTAGCCCCAAGATTCCTTACAGTTTCCTGCCCCCTGAGCCCAAAATTCCAAGCAACAAGTGCCCCCCTGTGAAAGTCCTCAAGTCTATAAGCACAAAAACAGATACACAGTCTCCACTCCTCCTCCCTTCTCCTTCCTCCAATCTCAAAAACAATATTACCCCCAAACAAAAGAAGTCCCCCTTCCTGAGTGTTCCCCCTTGCCTTATCCTCCTTTCCTCATTATTCACTGCCTTATCCCCCCATTAAGTCTCAACCACCTTATCCCCCCCTCCATAAATGGGTCCATCTACCAATACAATTGTATTATTAACTAAGTCTTTATAATAAAAATTAATAATTCATTAAACTAATATTAATTAAACAAATATTTAATCATGGTAATTAATTAATTAATTAAACTAATATTCATTAAACAAATATTTAATCATGATAATTAATCAATTAATTAGGATAATGATCAATGAAAGGAAAAATGCTTTGTCTATGGGTTAAACCCTAAGATAAGGGCCATGGTACGGATGTGGAAACCATCTTTAGTAACGAAAGAAGTTGAAAATGCACGTTATGTTGAGGAACACATGAGATTAAAAGGAGGTATGCGATCGACCTTTCCACATCATCCTGGATTCGTGGGGAAGGCCCCTAGGAACTTCTCCAGGGGAGGGAGCTCTAGGACACCTCCTTATGGTAATAGAGTTGCACCAAGGACAGTTGCTATAGGTATTTCAATGGCAGCAAGTGCAGTATTCCACTCATCACCAATGACGCAGGCAGGTCCACAACCTTCTCAGGGAGCAACTAGTAGGGGCAAGGGTTCCAGGGGAAGGAACTCATTTTAGAGACCGTCACAGAGGAGTGCGTAGGCTCCATCTCTTGTTACATGTTGGGGATGTGGAGGACCCCATTACCAGCGTGACTACCTATAGTTGTAAGAAGGATTTGTGCATAGAGAAAAAGAAAGGCCCCGATGGGAAGAGCAAGTGGAAGCCACCAGATTTATGCAGCGGTTAATAATCACCAGGTAGAACATCAATCCACGGTGGTGGAATCATCAGGTACATTAAATCATATCAATGTTAAAATTTTATTTGATTCTGGTGCTATAGATAGTTTCATTTCACCATCTTCATTAGAAAAGAGTAGGTTGGCAGCCCACGATCACGATGACTTTAAACAAGTTGATATGGCTTCGGGGGAAAAACAAGCAGTAGGACCTAGCGTTGATAATTGTCTAGTAGACCTGGGACTGTGTACTACCAGGTTGAAGGTATATGTCACTGCTCTCGGGATGTATGACCTAATCATTGGAATGGATTGGTTAGAAGCCCATCGAGCTATGGTATATTTTTTCGCAAAAATGGTGATTTGTGTTGACGATGAAGGAAGGCCAGTAGAGATCCATGGTGTATGGAGAAAGGTGTCTCTATGCTTTATCTCAAATATTAAGGTTAAGCGGTGCATGAGGCAAGGGTGTCAACTTTATGTAGTGGAAGCAATGAATGAAAGGAAAGGGCCCTCCTTGGATCAGTACCCTATGTTGTCATAATTTAAGGATGTTTTTCTGAACGAGATGACAGGGTTACCTCCTAAGAGGGAGCTTGATTTTACTATTGAGATAAAACCTGGTGCATAACCAAATTCCAAGACTCCATATAGGATGACAACGCCAAAACTTGTGAGTTGCAAATGCATTTGAAAGAGCTACTCGACTTAGGGCTAATAAGGCCTAGCATCTCACCTTGGGGTGCACCAGTAATTTTTGTGAAGAAAAAGGATGGTTCCTTACGACTATTTATAGATTACAGGGACTTGAACCATGCTACAGTGAAAAATAAGTACCCAATGCCACGAATAGATGATCTCTTTAATCATATGAAAGGAGCAGTGATATTCTCAAAAATTGATTTTCGTTCAGGGTATCACTAGTTAAGAATTAAGGAAGGCGATATTCCTAAAACTGCCTTTCGAACTCGGTTTGGGTATTACAAGTTTGTTGTAGTACCATTTGGATTGACCAACGTGCCAATAGTATTCATGAGCCTCATGAACAGTGTATTCCGGAAGTACTTAGACCATTTTGTACAAGTCTTTCTAGATGATATCCTCATCTATTCCAAGAACGAAAGAGAACATGAGGAACACTTGAGAGTAGTGTTGTCCTACCTTAGAGAGAAAAAATTGTATGGGAAGTTGTCGAAGTGTTCCTTCTTCTAGAAAGAAAATCACTATTTAGGTAATATCATTTTCAGTGAAGGAATCTCTATGGACCCAGAAAAGGTAAATGCCATTATGGAATGGCCAGTGCTGAAAAATGCTCATGAGGTGAGAAGCTTCATGGGGCTAGCAGGTTATTATCGGAGATTTGTGGAAGGGTTCTCTAAAATATTGAAACCCATCACCACTTTGCAGTGCAAGGGGGTCAAGTATGAATGGACAGAAGAATGTGATAGTGTATTCATCGAGCTTTAGAGGTTACTAACTAGTGCACCAATTATACGAGTGTTGGATATGGAAAAGGACTTCACAATCTGCACGGATGCCTCGAAGCAAGGGTTGGGGGCCATGCTAATGTAGGATGGAGGATTGATGGCTTATGTGTCAAGGAAGTTGAAGAAACATGAGGAGCTTTATGCTACTCATGATTTAGAGTTAGCAGCTATAATGCTAGCTTTGAAATTTTGGAGGCACTATCTAGTGGGGCGAAACTTTGAGCTCAAAATGGACCATGAAAGTTTAAAACATCTCTTCACTCAAAGGTATCTTAATGCCAGGCAGAGGCGATGGAGTTATTTTATGAGTGAATACGATTTTGGTATTTCATACATCAAGGGAAAATAAAATGTGGTTGTGGATGGCTTGAGCAGGAGACCACGTGTCTTCTCCTTGGTACCCTTAAAAGTCAATCTGAGGGAACATGTGTTGATGCAGCTGCTTGGATATAATTGGTATTTAAAGGTTACTTCAAACCTCCAGAGTGGGAGGCAATTAGATCCAAAGTATGAAGGATATATCCTGTAAGCAAACAAACTATTAAGATATCGAGGAAGGTTGTACATCCCCAAAGGTGGGGATATTTGAAGCATCATACTGAAGGAAGCTGATAGAGCACTTTATTTTGTGCATCCAAGTGTGAATAAAATGTATGCAGACATGAGGAAGCTCTTCTTTTGGGTAGGCTTGAAGAGTGATGTAGTCCATTTTGTCACCAAGTGCCTTGAGTGTCAACAAGTGAAAGCCGACCACCATCACCCGACAGGACTCCTACAACCACATGATGTTCCTATGTCCAAGTGGGAAGTCATTTGTATGGATTTTGTTGTGGGGTTGCCGCTCACATCTCATAGACACAATGTCATTCTTGTGATAGTTGATAAATTAACCAAGAGTGCTCATTTTATTCTAGTTAGAGACACTTACAATGTCACTGATGTGGCATGCGTGTTTGTATGTGAGTTCATACGTTTGCACGGGATACCCAAGAAGATCATTTCAGATAGGGACTCCAAATTCACTTCTAGGTTTTGGACAAGTTTGCATTCAGCGTTGGGGACTTAGTTGAACTTAAGCACAACTTATCATTCTGAAACAGATGGGAAAACTAAGAGAGTAAATCAAGTCATGGAAGACATGCTTAGGATGTATGTCATGGATAATCAAACCCATTGGGAGAAGTACCTACCTTTGGTAGAGTTTGCTACAATAACAATTTTCATAGCTCCATCGAAATGCCACCCTACGAAGCTCTGTATGGAAGGCCATGCAGAACATCGTTGAATTGGGAAAGATTAGAAGACTGAGTAACAGTTGGGCTAGAATTGATTAAAGAGATGGAGGAACAAGTGATATAGATTAGGCAAAGACTAAAGGAGGCACATGATAGACAGAAAAGTTATGCTGATGCACATAGGACTGACCAAAGTTATGAAGTGGGAGATCATGTTTTCATTCGTATCAAGGCTAATAAGAGTACCATTTGGTTCAGGAAGGGGACAAAGTTGTCACCTCAGTTTATAGGACCGTTCAAAATCCAAGAGAAAATTGGACCCGTTGCATATCATCTCGTACTACCACCCCACTTGCATAAAACTCATAATGTTTTTCATGTATATGTTCTACGCCATTATGTTGTTGATGAATCACATAAACTAAATTGGAAGGAATTGCAGGTATCAGATGCGGGAACCCTCATAGTAGCACTGTTACGCATATTGCACCGTAGAGTCCGATAGCTCAGGAACCATCTGGTAGACCAAGTTAAGGTCTAGTGGGACAAGTATAGTCCAAGATCTGCTACTTGGGAGGATGCCAATACATTACGATGAGATTATCCCTCACTTTTTTGACCACCTTGAGAATATGTTTCTCGAAGGTTGGGTGTATGTAACACCACCTTTTGACTTAGATATCTAGGATTACCTGAGGCCTAATCACCTTTATTTTCTATTCACCGTGAAACTATTAATGATACAATTGAACTTTTAAGACATATGAACCTTTATGAATGTTTAAATGTTATTTGAATGATGATGGATATGATGCGATCTACTATGTGAATGTATATTTTATAAATGATTAAATGTCACTTGAATGATGATGGATATGATGTAATCTATTATGTGAATGAGAAATCTATGAATTTTTAACGTTATGTGAATGATGGTGGATATGATGCAATCTATTATGTAAATGAAAATTCTATGAATGGGTAACGTTAGTTGAATTATGGGGATATTATGAGATCTATTTATAAATTGAAAACTTTGATATTAAAGTTGTTGGTACGTGGATACCGAATTGAGATTATGGTTGTATACAATTACATGATGAAAATGCATAGATATGTATGAGTTTGTGTTATAGACTAATTTGCAGGTCAATGGGCTATGAAATAGCCAAGGGATAATGGTAATAAAAGTGGATGTCATGACCACCGACCGAGAAACAATATGGTATGAATATTTGTATGTGAAATTATATTGGTACAAATGCACTGTTATGATATATGGACCAGTGTAGGTTTTCAAGTGGTGAGACTGCCCAAAAACTGAATAAGCGATGACAAAATTCCCAACAACACGGTGCCACTGTATATTCCATTGTAGGGTGTGGACCCTAGTCCTATTAGGAGGGGTGGAGGAATTTCCCACCATGTATCCTCTGAAACCTGGAGTCATGGGAGGATGGTGTTAACTCACGCTCCCCTAGACGTGTGATGATGACTGTCAGTTGCTTGTTGGGAAAGCTTGGTCAAGATAGTGACACTTCCGCTTACGGGTTCTATTTGGAGTTAGGTCAATATAGTTGATGCTCAAAGATAGTCTAACAGAGGAAGGATAGGAAGGGAATATGGAAGTAAGTTAGGGAGGAAGGATGAATAGAAATAGTTGAGAGTGTATGGAGATTTTCCTTATGGTGGAATTTATTGTTTTTTTCTTCTGAAAAGAAAATGTGTATATATGTATAGTCATAATTACTTAACTAAACTACAATTGTCTAAATAAACATTGTTGAGATAGATTATTGTAATTAAGGGATTTCATAAACATTTGATTGGTTTATTATCATTTATAAAATGAATAGTCTCGTTGATTAGATTGGATGCATACAGAAATTACTATAGAGGTGATAGTTATTATTATTAGTACATGCACGAGATTTGTATGTAATAGCTACACATTCATTTCTTTCATATGTACACTAGTATGTATGAGTATTCTTGGCTTACTTACTGATAATGTTGTTTATTAGATATGAATGTGTGAACCATATGTCATTTCCCTTGTATCATAAATTACTTTAACTTTGGGATGAATTTTCCTGAAGGGTGGGTGTATGTAACAACCCTAATTAATTAATTAATTATCATGATTAAATATTTGTTTAATGAATATTAGTTTAATTAATTAATTAATTAATTATCATAATTAAATATTTTTTTAATTAATATTAGTTTAATGAATTAATAATTTTTATTATGAAGACTTAGTTAATAATAGAATTGTATTGGTAGATGGACCCATTTATGGAGGGGGGGATAAGGTGGTTGACACTTAATGGGGGGATAAGTCGGTGAATAATGAGGAAAGATGGATAAGGCAAGGGGGAACACTCAGGAAGGGGGTCTTCTTTTGTTTGGGGGTAATATTTTTTTTGAGATTGGAGGAAGGAGAAGGAAGGAAGAGTGGAGACTGTGTATTTGTTTTTGTGCTTACAGACTTGAGTACTTTCACAGGGGGCACATGTTGCTGGGAATTTTAGGCTCGAGGGCCAATAAACCGTAAGGAATCCTAGGGCTAGGGAGCTGGATAGGCTATTCCTAGCTGACTAGGAGGTTAGTCAGTTTTGGGCAGAACTTTAGCTTGGACAGAGTTAGAGAACAACATCAGTTGGAGGTATTTATTATCATTATTATGTTGTGTTCATTATTGTTATGATGTTCATTTTTTTTTACTATGTTAAATATGTTATTCATTATCATGCTGCTCATTTTCAAATTTTATGGAACAATAAATAGTTATTATGCTGAATATAGAACATAAAAGGAATTATGATAGAAATTCTATATTTAAATTTATGTTTTTAAGGCTCTGTTTGGACAGGCCTTACACATTATATCTTCAAGAACTCTATTGAGGTTTCAGGTTCCATGTATGTCCTGTGAATAATAGAAATAAATATTAGGGCCAATGTCCCTGGTTTATGTATATAAACGTTGTCCTAGGACACAAGACCTATTCATGTTTCTCCAAACATAAGATTTATTTTGATAGGGATAAATTTTCCTCCTCTATGAGGCAATTTTGGTTGTTAGAGGACAATCTTAGTTTTCACAATCCCATATGAAGTGCCCCCCACTACGATACCCAACATTTTAAAATTGTTCTGATACAAATTAAAAGAAATGCATGCATTCTGAAAATTCCCAAGCAATTAAAAACATTCTTAAAACATGATTGCAACTAAATTAACATGCACACGACAACATACAACTTCTTAAACATTAGAGTAAGCACACAACAAATAATACCATAATTGAATGCAATTCATCGAGGGTTTACATGAATTAACAACATTATGAATTCATCCAATTATACAATACACAACAACATATAATTTACTCAAGAACATAGTATATGCACAACAAATAAAGCATGGGAATATAGACAACATAATCAGAGATAAACACTTATCTTTTAAACTAAATGTGCAACCAGATGCAAGGGACAAACATTCCACCAAAACATAGATTTGATGCTCCACATATTAGTAGCAAATCACCCCTAATTTGGGGCTATGAATCCACAACAAAGGGGTGCCACTCCATTATCCACTCACAACCTAATTTTACCTAGAACAAACTATTTTTTCCTACAACTATCCCAATCCACCAATTCTCTTCCCCCCCACTATCACAACCTAAGTAATTTGATTCCCCCTTAGCTACACATAGTATCTTGGGACTTCCCACTTCCTTCCAGGGCTCTAGCACATGTTGTCTAGGAATATCTCTTACTGGGACTCTAGGGATGTAAATTGCAACACGGAAAACTAACAACAACAAGCTCACTCCTGTAGGGTAATTATGTCACACAAAATATCACTCTATTGGACTAAAAGCCTATTTCTTCATGAATTTATAGCTCCAAAAAGTTTCCACACATGCCCACTGTGTCTTCCTTCAAACTCCAACACTTTGGTCTCCCTTGTTGTCCCAAAAACTAATTGTAAAAACTCCTCTATTTTTCCACATAAATTTCCTTTTCCCCCTGATGCAGGAGCATCTCAAGCGAACCAGCGCGGAAGCAAAAGACAGTTGGAAAAGAGCCCAACACAAATTTTGAAATCACCTTGAAGTTATTGCGCGATCTTAAATGAAGCCATTAAGAAGAAGCGCACTTGTATAATGTAAACGGACCTTGAGCAATTCACTCTCGTCCTTAGTAGGTAGAAGGCAATTATGGTAGTTAATGTAAAGTATATAGAATTCAATTATAGATTAGACAGTTTTAGAGCGCAAGAGGGAAACAGGATATAGACACGCTCATTGTGTATTGTAACATAAGCATAATCATTAGAATTGAGGAAGAGCATAGAGAAGAAGCAGAGAGTTGTGTAGCAGACTCCATGTACAGAAGTTTTGAATTAATACAAGGAAAGTTGTGATTCAGACTCATGGTGTTCATATATTCTCAGTGTATGCATCTTTGAATGTTATGCTCATGAATGTTTTACTCTTTCTGTCATGCAATTGCTTTTATGCTATGTATGAATGATTTCTTATTGAATGCTTGAAATCTGAGAGGAAAGGGTAATGAAATGAGTTTCAATTATTTCTCTATCTGAGCAAGAGTTCCTGCAAGGAGTGCAGTTGAAGTGTCCACAAGGAGTGCATTGACAAGGTGTTCAGAGGTTTGTCTTTGAAAGCTCAGGAGAGATATCTTTTGTTCTCATTTTCGTAGAAGTGCAGTTGGGCACATGAGCTGTGTAAGGAGTGTGCAGGCTGAGTGAAGTCTCAGGGTTGCGAACTTGAGGGAAGAAGTTAGAGACTGATGCTGCAGAAGTGCGCAGGGTCGAAGGAATTCAACACTTGAAAGTGTTTGAAAGTCTGCCGCAAGGAGTGCGTGCAAGGGATTTTCTGAAAGATTTAGAGTTGGGAAAAGTTCAAAGGGATTCGAAGACTTCGAAGTCGTTGAAGAAAAACATAGTGATGAGAGGCCGCAGGTGGACGAGCTCTCAGAGGAAGAGACAGACGGTTGGCCTTCTCGGTGGAGAATCCGCGAAGTCCCGTGAGCTGTCAGATCTCATAGAGAAGCAGGGGAGTTACAGTGAAAGTGTTGAAGGGTTCTAAGCTCAGGAGGAGTAGGACCGTAGATCCGAGCCATAAGGGTCATCGGATTTACACGTGGATATTTGTATCAGGGTTTCGTGGGTGGAAGTCCCGTAATACTTGCAACGGGAGTCGCAAAATCATGAAACATGACATCCCGAAAGCTAAGAGGATTTGTGTGGGCCACGGAGGAGTCAACGAGTGGACAAGTGGCGCACTAGTGGTGAGTAGTCAACCCTGTTGATCATTTCAGAAATTCATGGAGTAAAGTTCCAAAACATTTGCATTAGGATTCACGTTATTGCAAAGTATGAAGTGTCGATGAAGTGAAGTGGCGTTGAAAAGTCAAAGCTCGCGAGTGTATTGGAGTTTCAGTAAATCGGGATTCGGGAGTCGAGGAGACAAGTTTCTCAACATCGCAATCGTTGAAATCGCGATAGGGAAAATCCCAAAAGGAAAAAGGAAAGGTCAGCGTTGACTGTTTCAGGGTTCGGGGATTCGAGAGACCAATGCTTGACCACTGGATTCGTGAAGTTGTGAATTTCAATCTCCCAAGTGCGAAGAGGGGATCCCGGGAGAGTTGTTGTGGCTGCAGATTTCCTGATAGGGAAATAGAAGAGCCGTTTAGAATTCTTCGGGCCAGTGGTAAAGGAAGGATCCTATGTTGATGTGGACCTTCCAACCTGTGGGATGTGGAGGGAGTGTGCATCCACGTCAGTTTTCTATTAGAGAATAGAAAGGTTCTTTGCTTTCTGTAGCAGAGAAAAGAAGAATTCACCATGCCGCCAAGGAGAAGAGACAGACAAACACCCGATCCACCAGAGGAGAGGGAAATGGCGAGAAGAAGAGGCAGGAAGATGAAAGATCCATCTATGGAGAGAGAAATGCGTGATATACGAGCTAGACTCGAAGACATGGAGACGACACAAATACGCACAGTCAGTGCTGGGGATCTTAGTGATTCCGAAAGTGAAATTGAGTCTGAACATGAAGAAGAAGTTGCAATTGAAGATGTAGCAAATGAACGTTTGATCAGAGCTATTGCAAGAATGGGTGCAAGAGCGAAGATGGACATTCCAGTTTATGAGGGAAACTTGGATGCAGAGGAGCTTCTAGACTGGATTAGAGCTCTAGACACATACTTTGACTATGAAGATGTCGAAGAGGACAAGAAAGTCACGCATGTTGTCACTAGATTGAAGGGACATGCAACATTGTGGTGGGATGAACTACAAGCTGACAGACGTTGCAAAGGCAAGCATAAAATCAAGAGATGGGACAGAATGATCGCAAAGATGAAGGTGAAATTCATCCCTAGAGATTACCAAATTACTTTGTCCAGGAGGATGCAGAACCTGAGACAGAAGCTGATGACAGTGAAAGAATACACTGAGGAATTCTACAAGCTGAACATCAGGGTAGGTCATCAGGAAAGTGATGATGAAAAAGTTTCCAGATACATGAATGGCCTGAGATATGATATTCAGGATGAGATGAGCATGGTAACCATATGAATGGTCGAAGATGCTTATCAGATGGCTCTAAAAGAGGAAGAGAAGCTGAGCCAAAAGAAGGGTCAGAGAGGCTGAGGAAGAAGTTAGCCCAGAGGCAAATCAGTTGCCCAGGACAAATATCAGAATCCCAAGGAGGACTGGAAGAAACCTCAGACTCGAATTGAGAGAGGTGGAACCTCATAGAGAGGGAAACATACTGAGCAGAGAGGAGATTATGCTGACAATAACACTTTTCCTTGTACTAGAGGTAGAGGAAGAGGAAGAGGTGGAGTAATAGCATGCTTCACATGTGGAAAGAATGGGCGCAAGTCTTACGAGTGTCCAGATAAAAAGAAGGAAATTGGAGAAGCTCACATCGCTGAGGCACAAAGGCGGTATGTTGAGGTAAAAGACGCTGAAGGCGGAAGATCCTTGATGATGCAAAAAGTTCTTTTGACACCCGAGAAGGAGGTGGAGAGTTTAGTCCAAAGAACCGGACTTTTCTGCTGGAAGAATTCGCTGGTATAGTAGTGGGCGAACTACCTCATTCGTTGCCACTGATTAGAAGTGTGAGTCATCATATTGATCTCATACCAAGAGCCAATTTTCCAAACAAAGCCGCGTATAGATTGACGCTGCAAGAGAATGAAGAGGTCTGTAAGGTAGCTAGAGAGGTAGTGGGGGGTCCAGAGGGCCCATAGTGATAATAGTGGAGGTCATTCAATGTAAGATGGACTAGATCCACTATATTATTAAATAAGGCCCACTATGGTAG
>SNQJ01S0082406.1:64160-77129 GCA_010110895.2 Picea sitchensis
AAATCCTTGGCATGCTTCTTCCCATCTCATCCATTGTGTCAATTTCCTGAATTTTTTTCATAGTCCTCATCATATCTCCCTTGTTAGGACAATCCTTGTATATGTGGTCTCCTTCACATCCCAAACACTTTATGTCTTGTTGTATTGTCCTTTTTCCCAAGGGATCCATCATTTTATGTTCACCTTGTGTTGGCTTCCCTTGCTAATATGTTTTGTATATGTTCCTGAAAAATGCTGATTTAAATCCTTTCTTCCTCTGATCCATCTTTCCTTTCTTCTTATCACCCCAGGCCTTTTTGAAAGATTGTATTCATTCATTTTTATCATGCAAATAATTATCTTTTCTTATGGATTCTTCCAAATTGTTGGGCTCATCAAACTGGATTTTATCCTTGTATAAGGATGGAATTCCACTCAAGAACCTTTTAATTTTGACCTTCTCATCCCTAATGGAGTCCACATATCTTATAATTTCCAATAATTTCCTCTTATACTCAATATACATGGTCATGCTTCTAATATTGAGCTCAAATAAATATTGCATCTTCTTGTCATAACATTACCTTGAAAAGAATTTCTGCTGGAAATATATTTTAAAATGCCTCCATTGGATCCTCTTCTCTTCAATGTGCTTAACCTGCTTAAGTGGATTCCACCACATAGATGATTTTCCTTTAATATGGTAGGCTAGAACTTTGGCTTCTACATTTGATGAATAATTGTGCAATTGGAAATATTTCCCCCTTCCCAACAACCATGCTTCTACATATTTTTCTTTCTTATGATCACCATCTAAATTACAAGGCCTAATATTTCTAATATCTTCATGAAAATTGTTAATTTTATAATCATGGAATCCAAGTAAATTGTTTGATGTTTGTTTCCTCATTGTAAATTATATTAGCATCTCACAAAAAAAAATACACTTGATGGGATAATTAACTGAAATAAATAGTGGAAGCAAAGAATCCAATTTCAAAGACACACATATTTATTCCCTTCAAATCATATTATCATTAGAATAATATCAAAGCTTACAAGAGTTCTCTTACAGGGAAAATGGCCCATAGATAAATATAGAAAACTATATATATCACCTACAAACCCTAGCAACTCCTCCTTGGCTATATGGTCCCATACAATATATGTCTTAGAATTTTACATTCTTTCCTGCATTGTAGCCCACATATGTACATGCTTTCCTATGTTGTATCTCGTGTACACATGCACCTTGACTAACTTGCACAATGCATACAACTCCATTCTTTATGTTTTGGCTTTGATCTGTTGGATCTTCTTGTGACTGCTCTTATTCTCTCTTCTCCCTGACTTGTATTGATCTCTAGATGGAATTCATTCTCCACCTATCCAAGATATACTTAACCAAAAGTAATTATTTTCTTTCTATATATAATTAAAAGTGTCTCCTCCTTTACCCTAACCTTGATTTTATAATTTGAGTTATGACCTAACCCTAATATCCAAAGTGATTAACAACTAAGATTAAATATCACCTCAATTGAGATCAATGGCTAAGATTTAATTCAATAATGCTAATAACTTTATCATTTCATTAAATAAAACTCAACTAATTAATAAAATAAATTTACTTTAATAATACCTTTAGTTAAAGTAAATTACTAAAGTAGAAGGCTTGGACATCTTCCACACATCTAGACCCTTAGACCTATATGGAAATACCTATCTGATGCTACAAACATCAACACTCCCTCTTAGTGAGGAAGGTATTTTGAACCACTCCAACTTTGTCCATGAAGAATAAAAACCTCCCTTTAACCAAAGGTTTGGTCAAAATGTCTTCAACATGCTCATCTGTGGAAATATGTTGAAGCTTGAATGCTTCCTTATGGATCCTATATCAGATGAAGTGATACCCGATCTCAATATGCTTGGACCTATAAGTGAATATGATATCCCTTAATATGTTCCAGGTTATTATTAGAATGATTCTGAGGCACCCCAGGGGATAAAACTTAGGATGAGTCTTAAAGCCATGTATGTAGTAAAGTAAATTATGCAAAATTTGTTAATTTTTTCTCTCTCTCTCTCTTTATTAAAATTCTCGGCCCTCAAATAGTCTCATCTTAGATGATAAAAATATAAACTCCAAGAGGAATATTTCCATGAGTGTTTCATAAAATCAATATTTAAAGGTGGGTGAATTGGGGAATTGGAAAAAAAAATATAAGCATACACAACACTACTGAGAATGAATCATGTAGCTCATGGAAAAAGAATAACCTATTGAGAAATTAAGAATTTAACAGTTCTAACAAATGTTTACAGATCAGTGAAAACATGCTTCAAATAGTTATACATCCTAATAAATTCAAATACATAGAGTTACCATCTACAAATCATTTAAATGAATAAAGAAATGACAATAAATTGTCATTTTTTCAAAGGAAATCACTTCTTTTCCATGACTAGACATCACAAAGTAACATTGAATATGGTTTATAATATTATGTCTAAGATTCTTATAAATCAAATATGATACAAGAAGTCGAAATGGGAGAGGATGCTTTACAAGAACACCTACACAATAATAAAGGGGGTTATAGACTAAAACATAACACAGGGTATGAATTTCTTAGTGCCTGCTACTTCACCATCTATCTGTGCTTGAGGTTTCTAATATAACATCTTTGAGTATAATATCCTCGTAAATTCCACAAAGTTCTGACCCTTCCAAATGAGTGTCTCCTTTATTTTATCTTTACACTCACCATCAAAACTTCTTCTCGAAACCATTTATTGCTTCTTAAATTCACTTACTGCTTCTTGTCTCTTGAATGGTTTCCACTCAATAAAAAATGTTTACTTTGACATACATAATTATTGTTATTGTTACATGAATCATTTCCCCTTAAAAATGAGTTTTTTCATTATATTTTATAGATGCTTTAATATTCAAAAATTGCCACTTGAAACCAATCATTGCTTCCTATATTCATTTACTACTTCTTGATCTTAAGAAATCCACTATTCCTTTTTCACTGAATTGCCTATTTGATAGATAACCAAAACTACTTTACAGAATCCATAGAACTCAATAGTCGTCAGATAAATCCCAATGCAAAATATTGACCATTGATTTGCAAGGTAACAGTTTATCCCACATTCATTGTGAGATACATTTTGGATGGATTTATATTTCAAAGGTGTGCCATGTAATTTGAATATGAATGGGTGGGATGCAAAACTCTATGCAAAGTGTTAACTTTTAACCATGGGACCCAACATGCCAAATATCGGGTATCGACTATATGATAAGGTCATAACTTAATGGTTAAGTGGGGATCTAATATCTGATATGAGATATGTCAACCAGATCTAATTTGAACCATCAATCCTATACCCAATCATATCTACATTGTTGATATTCAAACTAGATCGAAGTCTGCTGCAACAAGGTTTCCCCTAAGTTCATTCCATTATGTAACATCCCCAACCACCCACACAGGCCGGGCAATGCTTCTACTGCGGAATATATACTTATATATAATATGCATTAAATCAAATTAACACATTTAACATAGAGTTACTTCCATCATACTGACTTAAATAGAATTAACAATAATTCATACATGCAGCAGAATACATGAAAACATACAAGCATCAGAGACATGCATAACATATAAATTAAGCATAGAAATGATACTTATATTTTAAACTGGAGTAACTCCACCAACTATGTGCAGACCTTCCATGAACCTCCCAGCCTTAGACCATGCTTCTCATCATGCTCAGCAGTGGGTCACCCTTGAGCTGGGACTAAGCTCCACCCAGGGCAAGGGAATCCTATACTAGGCTGAGGTTACAGGAAAAATGCACAGTGAAACCAGAAGGATTCTCTCTAGGAGCCTTCTTACACCCACTACTCACATACTCTCATTCCCTATGTGGCTATTCCACCTGGGAGTATACACCTTCACCGTCGTACAGTCCATTGACTGCTTCAGCTCCCTCTCTAGGTCTTGGCAACAAGCCGGATCAGGAATTCTCAGAGCTCCATAGCTGGTGCTGGACTCTCTCTGGGAGAAAACTACTTCCCGAAAAACTCTCTCACCTGGGAGAGTTTCTCATAGGCTTGACAACCTGCCTCTTCAACCAGTTACTACTCAATTCCCACAAGGTAAGGATAATATCACATCAAAAACATTCGGTTAACTCACGGGCGACAAAACATATAAGGAAATTTGGGCATGGAAATCAAAAAATGACAACAGTCCCACTAAGATGTGACATGGCTCAAGTAATACATAGGAAAACAACCCAAACAATTAAGGCAAAAACTCATATTTGCAGTGTGGATAAACCTGGGTTCATGGGACACACACTTTGACTTCTCCCTTACCTCTAGTTTCTCTTATGTGTGAGGTTATGTTGAGGGAAGATGTAGAGGCCCGCAAGTTTAGGCAGAGGATCGAAGAATGAGAGACACCCCCAATATGACTGACTCATAAGTTTTAATTGCATGCATCCAGGTCGACACTTGTATTCCTGGAGCCACATGAGTTCCATTTAGAACACGTTCCCTTTACAGGAACTTAGGAAAACACTCAACATGTCCACCTTGGCCTTCAAGAAATAATAGTAAATTATTATCCCCTTTAGAGGTAAGCCCCCTATCTTAGCCCCTAGTCCCACACACTTAGACTCCTCCCTTACCCAACCTTGTGGAATCTTAGTCCCCCATCATTCTTTCTTCTTGGTCGGTCTGCAAACAACGATGTTTATATTTTATTAATGATCTGCATAATTACATATACAAAATCAGGCTCCTAGCCTTTAACACTTAGGCTCTCTAGCCGAATAAACACATAAGCTCACCAGCTTATCAACACTAGTCTCACTAGCCTACAAAACATGTTTACAATTCATAAATACAATAGGGGCTCATCCTTGGGGACATTAAAATCCCCTCCCCTTATTTTTGCACTGTCATCGGTGCAACTTTCACACAACATCAACAAGATTTCCAAAATCTTTAGAAAGATGTGGGTATTCTGCCTGCATAACATCCTCATGCTCCCATGTCATGTCCTTGGGATAGTACCAGGTCCACTAGATATTTACAAGCCCTATGGCTCGATTCCAGAGTTGTTTTCTTTTCTGGTCCAATATGCGCACATGATGCACTTGCAAGACACCTTCTTGCTCCACCTGAATCACATTCCAATCAATAACATGATTAGCATCAGGTATAGATTTCTTAAGAAAAGAAACATGAAACACATTATGTACAGTCATGGATGCACGTAATGAAAGCATATATGCAAGTTATATATATGTATATACAGACAATTCTAATAAAATTATAACCTATATACAACATACACAACATACAATAAAAAGAGAATTATACTTATCTTTTGATTTGAGAAGATCTTCCACCCCTGAGAAGGGCTATGACTCCATCGGGGAAAGGGCTTCCCAAGATAGCCATGGTCCACAATCCATATCCACATGGTCTAGGCCAAGGTACCAAACCTCGACAACACTCCAACCAACAGTCTCTCTTCCCCTCATGTCTGTCCCACCCCAAGAGTGAACACCTTCACTATCGCATAGTCCATCGGCTACTACACCTCCCTTTCCTTGGGTTTAAGCAACAGGTCGGCTCAGGAAGTCTCAGAGCACCATGGCTCCTGGATTTTCAAATTCCCTCATAGATTTCCAATCAACATCTTCCCTGAGCTACTCTTTGTACTCAACATTCTAACTTTAATCAACACCATCTCATCTGCATCACCCACATGCAGTTATCATGAGAAAGCAAAAATAAATTCATTTAGAAACTCCAATTAGTTCAAAAGGGAATTCAACTTTTTCCCCAAAACATAAAATTCTATTTCATAATTCATCTTGCTTGTTGCCATATTATGAATGCAACTATCCTTGTGATTTTCCACAAGCACCAAACAACATACCATTTTCCTGCAAGACTTCATCTTGCATACTGCCAACAATTTGTCAGTATTTCCTGTACATCATAATTCAACATGTACAACACCTTATGCAATGATCTTAGAATTGCTTGCACCTAGCAATTCAATCACAATTACCAAACAATGACTCATCATTCTATGCATATGCATGTTCATAATTAATAATAGTAAGTTTATTATTTCAATTTTCTGAACAAGAAAATTTCCTATAGTCAATGCTCATGTGACTAAATGACTTGCAACTTTCCTGTTGCAATGTTTAACACCTCCCTGAAATGTCCTCAACTTCATGAGTTAACAACATTTCAGCTCTTAGTAACAATTATTTCCATGCAATAATATATATGCATGTACTTATAAAACATATTCAACCCTTGCATTTAGTATACAATTCTGTCACTTATTATGCATGAGTGCAAATATCAATGTATAATTAATCAGTGCACCTTTCATTGGATTACATAATTTTCTTTATCTCAGTCATGTATCTCACCATCCATAAGTTGGAATTATGGCCAATGTTTTGAAACATTCTCCACACACTTCCTATTGTCTTCCCAATTAATTGGATGCCTTCCTTTTCGACCCGAAAACTACACCAATAATATAATTTTGTGGTGTTCATTAGTGTTAGCAAAAAGGTTGTAGCCCAAGTTTTATTTAAAGGTAGGAAGATTTTAGTATCTGTGTGGTTCATAGCCTTTCCATATCCATACCTTGCCATATCCAACCAGGTCCTGGTCTCATACATGACTAGCTTACTGACATTCATTCCTATAACAAGTTCTTATCTTTTAATTCTTTGGTTACTACCCCATAACCAAATTAACATGACATTCTACTATGTCAGTGTGTGCATTCAGAAGCTAAAAAGATTTGAATTAATACAGGCCTCAAGCCTTTACCACATCTAGTGGTATGCATTCAATAATATAATCATGTAATTTTATATAATAACTCTTGATGATAAAACTATTACCTAAATTTCCTTTCAACAAATATGAAAAAAGAGTAATAAAACTCATACCTGCATGACTGCCATTAATAAATTTTATACTACCTGAATGTCTGATGGTAGTAGAAGCTTTCATGCTTATTTTATCAAACTTAGAACCAACACTTCATCTCTTTGTTGCTTCCCCCCTTATGCAATAACATCACCAACAACACTTGCAAACATGCAAGCATTCTTTCCTCTGGCTGACTCAACAAGTCGTAACATACTTGCTACCACAGAAATTGTAGTAACTTCTTTCCCATGTGCAACTTTTCCTTGTTGATCCCAGAAGTCTACAAATCTTCCCGTATTCCTGAACCTTCTTGTTCTCTCACTGTGATCATTGTGCATGATTATTATTTCCCTGAGCACTTTCGACGCAGTGCCCCCACCTTAGCGGGCTCTGCTAACCTCCCAGTCAAAGGATCTTTCAATATTCTCAATCGAATTAACTCTTCGGGCTTGTGATTGAAACCAAAACAATTATACATAGGCCCCCTTTTTTCTTTTAGGTGCAAGTCCTGATAGACCCGTAGGCTATTCCTGTGTTCTTCCAAAACTCCAAGTTTCAGGCGCTATCACCTTTTTCATTAGCCCTTTTGTTCATAAGACTGTGGGATATGACCTCATGGAGAACTGTGATTGTGGGCATGGGAAAGAGTGGTTTTATGCCAATCCGCTTTTCACCCCGCAATTCACCTCCAGATTCCACGTATCACTTTTTTAATTGCGGCCCATTCTCATATTTTTAACATCCGAGCAAGTTCTGGCCCCACAATCCAGCTCATCCGTTGATATCGAATCCCTTAGCGATGATCTGTGATCAACGGTTTCTATATATCCTCCTTCCACACGTGATCCCAGATCTACACGATTTGTCGACCCGTAGCCCCCTTCCAAATCAACGACTATGGTTGATTTCGGCTCTCCGACCCTCGAGAGTTTCAAATCTCAACTATCTTCTTTTCCCATATGGAAATTTTTTAGAGTGGAAGATATATTGACACATGTCCTCAAAAATCGGACGATTCCAATGAAATTCGGATCTCCAGCCTTCGAGAGTTCTCACATCTCCACACACACAAATCTCCGTAGTGAATTTCCCTGGAGTGACAGATCTTCTGTCCCGCATCCTCCCCAAATCAATGACCCTAATTCTCTTCAATACTTCGACTCTTTCCAACCAAGACTATATCAGTGGTCCTTCTCCCTCCTCCTCAATCAATGATCGAGATCTCCTTCAAGACTTCAGTAGTTTCACCCTCTGCTTTCCTCCGGAGTACTCCATACCCGGAGCTCTAGATCTGGCACCATGCATCCACTTTCATATCAATGACCAAGATTTACTTCGGTTGTTTCTCCTCCTCCTTGTCCACAAACTTTAGAATTTTTGGATCTAACGCCATCTATCCTCCTTGACAATGGATGGTCCCAAATCACTTTGGGACTTCAAGACTTTGACAAGTCCACTCTCTTGCACACACAAGGGTTAAGTCTCGTGTGCTTACCTACAGATTCAATGGTTGTTGATCCTTCGCACTCAGACCCAATCGATGGGATCTTCTCCTCTACTCTTCACTTCCTTTGATCTGTTGAACGTTGATCTAATGGTCCATCATCCTCTCCAGAACTGATCTAATGGTTGTTGTCGCTCCTCCTGCTAAGATTTTGACTTCTTCTGCCTTGGAATGTTTTTTCAGTGCTCAAAGGCTTTATCCTTTGACCTTTCTCCTGCGAGTCTGCCTCCTGGATATATTTTTTGCTCTCATAATATTTATCTCCTCTGATATTTTTTATTTACTCAGTCTCCTAAGGGTCTCATCCCTTCTGTTTTCTTTCAAAGGAAAACTTTGTGCCATCCTGACAACCTTCTACTCAACGAACACCTTGTTGAGCGTTTTCTACAGAGTGTTCAAAAACTTTGTGAATATCTTCCTCTAATACTCTTCTCCCTAAACTCGATAAAGAGTTCCCTCTGTGAACACGTGCACTCTCTCTATGCCCGCCTGGCAGAGCCCTACAGAGTTCTCAGTGACTAACTCTCTCTGAACTCAGCACAAAGTTCTTTTTGTGCACTCCTTGCACTTATGTTGATGAAGGTTCAACAGTATCTCTCCTGATATTCTTTGAGGTTAACTTACCTCTGTCAATGCACTCCATGTCGACAATGTGCACTACTTACACTCGAAAACTCAAATAAGAGAAACAATTGAAACTTATTCAATACTTCACCAGTTTACGCATTCAAACAAATCTGATTTGAGAAAACATTCAGATTTGATTTTCTTTCTGAGCTCTTCTCTCCTCTGTAATCATTTTTTAGCACTAGCCCCTTTCTCTTGGTCCCCTATCCATGTGATCATGGGCCATGACCAAGAACTAGATCACTAGGTGCTTACTCGAGCCTTTAGCTTCAGAAGTTTTCAAAGCACCACAAAACAATCTCTCGGAGTTACGGATTATTGAACTCGTGAAGTAGGGCGGATCAACCGTCCACGTCTACTCAAAATCCAAAGGCTGACACTTACTATGGAACCTTAGTTGTCTGAGTTCCGGGTCTTTGGGTCTTTGGGACTTCGAGACTTCGAAGCTTCAGAGGATCTCACATTCCCAGATCCAAACTATTAATCTTTGAACATTCCCAATCACCTTTGGTGACTTCATTACGTCACATCACTTAACATTTTTCAATTGCGGGGGCATGCAATGGTGGTTTGGATAAACCCGCCTTTCATCCTGCAATTATTTTGACACTGACATGTAACCCCTCGGTGAAACTAAGGTTTGGATTGTGAGACTGCCTTGGAAAATTAACTCTCGTGAAACTTGCATCCCCACAATGCCTCCTGGACGTCGATCTTGATGTATAGTGTTCAACATCAGTGTGGCTCCTCCAACCCTTAACTTCGTTACGTAACCTCGACCCCACTAACCATGTTCATACAGAGTGCCACATGGCAGAATACTAGTGGC
Organism: Picea sitchensis; assembly: GCA_010110895.2. Classification (NCBI taxonomy): domain Eukaryota; kingdom Viridiplantae; phylum Streptophyta; class Pinopsida; order Pinales; family Pinaceae; genus Picea; species Picea sitchensis. The sequence goes on from SNQJ01S0082406.1 coordinate 74,106, forward strand.
TGACTTGTGGCCCAATCAGATGGGTGTCACACGTCATGTTCCATATGGAATTTCAAACTTCCCTGGGTTCAAAACCCTCTGACATGTGGTGCACAACCCATGTGTCTATGTCAAACCATGTGACATCACCATGCCACATCCATTCGTAGTTTTGGACTTCATCCCTTCTCTTGTTTCTGGCATCAAACTTCACTGAAGTTGCGAAGTTCAAAGGGCTTCCGGGTTATCTCCTTTGCACCTTCCCCAGATCTAATGGTCGTAAGGGATATCCCTTCCTTCTGAACATATCCTACGGCGTAGAACATAGTCTGTTACTCTGTGGATTTCCAAAGGAGTTCATGGCTAACTACCTCGCAATATTACCAGATCTGACGATCGTGAAGGATTATCCTTCTCCCAAAGAGATCCTAAGGTCCACATTACTATGCAGTCCAATACCACTTCTGTCGTGGTTTTACAACACCGCGACTTCTATTGATCTTCATAACATGACCAAGGTAACTTCTTGGCACTCAGGAAGGTTCTGAGGTTCGAAATTGGTCCTCCAGATATAATTTCCTCTTGAAACCTTGGGTCCAATGACCACTTATCCAACCCATCGAGGCTCCACATTGAAACCTTGGGTCAGAACTTGAGTTTTTTCCATTTCAACAACTCCTTCTGAAACTCTTGCTTCAACTTCCACTACCATGCCACATCCAGGCTTAGTTTTGTAACCATGATTTGATTCCATTTTGTAACATCTCCAGCCACCCACAGGTCGGGCAATGCCACTACTGGAGAATAAAACTTATATATAATATGCATTAAATCAAATTAACACATTTAACATAGATTTACATAGATCATATAGACTTAAACAGAATTAACAAAAATTCACACATGCAACGGAATACATGAAAACATACAAGCATCAAAAACATGCATAGCATATAAATTAAGCACATAAATGATACTTATATTTTAAACTAGAGTAAATCCACCAACTACATGCAAACCTTTAACAAACCTCCTAGCCTTATACCACACTGCTCATCATGCTTAGCAGTGGGTTACCCTCGTGCTGGGACTAGGCTCCACCCTGGGCAAGGGAATCCTAGACTAGGTTGAGCTTATAGGAAAAATGCACAGTGGAAGCAAAATAATTCTCTCCAGGAGCCTTCTTACGCCCACTACTCATGGACTCTCATTCCCCACATACTTGTTCCACCCAAGAGTATACACCTACACTGTCACACAGTCCATTGGTTGCTTCACCTCCCTCTCTAGGTCTCGTCAACAGGTCGGATCAGGAATTCTTAGATCTTTGTAGCTGGTGCTGGACTCTCTCTGGGATAAAACCACTTCTCGACAAACTCTCTCACCTGGGAGAGTTTCTCACAAGCCTGAGAACCTGCTTCTTCAACTAGTTACTACTCAATTCCTGCAAGGTAAGGATAATAGAACATCAACAACATTCAGTTAACTCATGGGCGACAACAACTGCAGGGAAATTTGGGGATGGACATCCAAAAATGGCAACAGTCCCACTGAGACACAACACAACTCAAGTAAAACACAGGAAAACAACCGAAATGGTTAAGGCACGAACTCAGATTTTTAGTGTGGATAAACCTGGGTTCACGGGACACACAGGTCGCCTTCTCCCTTCCCTTTGTTTCTCAGATGTGAAAGGTTATGCCAAGGGAATAGGTAGAGGCTCGCGAGTTCAGGTGGAGGATCGAAGAATGAGAGAGCAACCCCCAACACGACTCACTCATGAGTTTTAACTGCATGCGCCCAGGTCGACACTTATCTTCCTGGAACGCATGAGTTCCACTTAGCACATGTTCCCTTTCCAGGAACTTAGGACAACACTCAACATGTCCACCTTAGCCTTTAGAAAATAATAATAAATTATTATCCCCTTTAGAGGTAATCCTCCTATCTTAGCCCCTAGGCCCACACACTTAACCTCCTCCCTTACCCGACCTTGTGGAAGCTTAGTCCCCCATGACTCTTTCTTTGTGGTTGGTTTGCACACAGTGATGTTTATATTTTATTAATGAACTGCATAATTACATATACAAAATCAGTCTCCTGGCCTTTAACACTTAGTCTCTTTGTCCCGATAAACACATAATCCCACCATATTATCAACACTCGGCTCACCAACCTACAAAACATGTTTACAATTCATAAATACAACAGGGGATCATCCTTGGGAATATTACACATTATCTCGACGCCTGGTGGTCCTAGGGGTTCTGTGTTCTTGTTGTAGGAAAATCTCCCTGCGGACAGGTAGATCTCCTCTTGAGAGCTAGAATATTAACTCTTAAGATAGAAGGTGCTTAACATGGACACTGACTTCCTTTTAGATCTAGATAAACTAATGTGTGAGGAGGAAGGAGAAAATAAGTACCTTTTTCCAGTGTTTGTCCCTACACAGTCTGAGTTGAGCTCCAATCTTGAACTCCTCGATAAGCCCTGTAGACAAACAAAGATACAAACAATTTCCTACTCTATTGAGATTAGCTTGAAAGAGATATATCTACTAGAGACAAGTTCATGTGAGATCAAACACAGACTTGAAAGAAATAGGCCAAGCATATTATATTAATGAGAACAACAATGAAGAAACCTTACAACCATAGATGTAAGTGCAACAGCTTCATCAAGTTCTTCTTGTCCAAACCCTTGCTTAAACAGTCCACACACAGAATGTTGATGTTCCATATGGAATCTTCCTCATGAGATCATAAGTTAGATGCTTCATAATACTTTCCATCTCCCTACTGTATGTTGCCTATGTGATCATAGGTTTCATACCTCCAATCTTTCCTTCCTTTTTCCCTCCATGGAAATCCCTCATTATATAGGATTTGGAGACTTAACCACCATGGAGAGGATCTCTCATCAGATCCACTAAGAAAGGGATCTCATAAGATATTTAGGGAGAAAATATCTCTTAAGTATTTTTGGGAGGAAATATCTCTCAAGGATTTTAAGGAGGAAATATTTCAACCATCCATGAGATCCTCC